>BLSH010284905.1:291810-324527 GCA_018402905.1 Glandirana rugosa | reverse complement strand
ATCCTTTTCTCTGAGTTCACTGACAGACGCAGCACCCACCCCTCTGCGTTGGTTTTGTACGGCTTGTTACGAACTGATGTGCTGTACAGGGCAGGGGGATTATATGCTAAGGTGAGGACGGCCCCCTGGGAGGGGCTAACCTATGCTTTTGTTTGTGTTGCCTAGTCTACTCCTAGTAGGATGAGCATAACCCCATGTGTCATAAGAAGGCTGCGTCTGTCAGTGAACTCAGAGAAAAGGATTTTACGGTAAGTTATACAAAAAATCCCTTTTTTAAAAAAATTTTGGATAGAGTAAGGGAAGGTTATAACCCCTGACAGATTTGGGGGGGTTCCCCTCACTTCCTGTCCCATAGCCAAAACAGGAAGTGAGAGGAAATTTCTCTAAAGTGAGGGAGTCCCAGTGTGTCACCAGAACTAGTGTCTCCATTGGAAGATTTCCCCTCTATTACAGTTCTCATGTCAACCCAAAATGTGGGATTTTCTTTTACTTTCACTTTTGATGATAACAGTAGATAGGACAAATAGAGAGGGTGAATCTCCTTAACCTCAATGGCGGACCTCAATTGCCGGGCGGACGTCCATGAACGTCCTCCCGTGCTCGAGCCGCTGCGCATCCCCTGTGGGTCGCATGCAGCGCGCTCTGTGATCACCGAGTCCATGAGACTCGGCTGATCACAGATCGGAGTAAGGGGGCGGTCCCGCCCCCTTACCACATGATCAGCTGTCAGACAATGACAGCTGATCACGTGATGTAAACAGAATCAGTGATCAATATTTTATTTTCCCTCACTCTGACATTGTGAAGGGAAAAAGAAGCCGATCACCGGATTCTGTCAAAAGGACATCAGTCCACCGCACAGAGAGCCGCGGATAGCTCGTCTGTGCACACCAGTGCCACCTGTCATTACCAACCAGTGCCACCTGCCAGTACCCACCAGAGCCATCTACCAGTGCCCACAGTGCCACCTACCAGTGCCCACAATGCCTCCTACCAGTGCCCACATGCCACCTACCTTTGCCCACCAGTGCCACCCACCTTTGCCCACCAGTGCTACAAATCAATGCCCATCAGTGCTGCCTATCCACGTCACCCACCAGTGCCACCCATCAGTGCCCATGAGTGCCACCCATCAGTGCCACCTGATGGTGCCGCTTATCAGTGCCCTTCAGTGCCACCCATCAGTGCCACCCATCAGCGCCGCCTCATCAGTGCTTATCAGTGCCACCTATCAATGCCCATTAGTACCACCTTATCAGTGCCCATTAGTGCTGCCTTATCAGTGCCCATTAGTGCCGCCTTATCAGTGCCCATTAGTACAGTCTATCAGTACCCATAAGTGCAGTCTATCAGTAAAAATCAGTGCAGCCTCATTAGCGCACATCAGTGAAGGAAAAAAATTACCTGTTTTCAAAATTTATATAAAAAAACTATGAAACTGGTTTTTTTTCAACATTTTCGGTCTTTTTTTGTTTTTTTTAGCAAAAAATAAAAAACCCAGCAGTGCTTAAAAAGAACCAAAAGAAATGTCTATTTATGGGGAAAAAATGATAAACATTTCATATGGGTACAGTGTTGCACGACCGCGCAATTGTCATTCAAAGTGTGAGAGCTGAAAGCTGAACATTGGTCTGGGCAGGAGGGGGGTTTTAGTGCCCAGTAAGCAAGTGGTTAACGGGGGCACAGACAGTTATAAAAACAGACAAGTGTTCTAATCCCTCCCCACTCTATCCTTTACTTTGAATCTACAATTTGCAAAACGTTCAATTCACCTGAATATTTACATGCAGATCTGTGTGATATCTGGAGAATAATGCAGATCAGCAATGCAGGCAATGATTCAGGAAAGGCATGGTGATGGACAAATCTGCACACCTTCAGAATAAAAAATGATTTATTCTTAAAGCGGAGTTACACTTCACTGGCTTCACTGCCAGTTTCCCTTAGTGGAGATGGCAGCTGCAGCACCCGACAGCTGATCCGAAAATCGGCTGGGGTGCCGACATTGCGGGCTCCCTGGACAGGTAAAAGTGTCCATATATTAAAAGTCAGCAGCTACAGTTTTTGTAGCTGCTGACTTTTAATCTTTTTTTGCCCAGGCAGAACTCCTCTTTAACTACTATGCATATGTGACTGTACGCACATGCTCATGGGCAAGCACTTAAAGCGGCACAGTCTATAAAAGCGAGGCTGTACAAGTATGCCCATACAAAGTTATCTGCCTTTATCAATTTGTAGTTTATAGTATTTTAATTATTCCATTGCACTTATTTTTTATCTTTTATGTTTTTTTTTTTTTTTTAAGGAAAGTTTTTTATTATTTTTATTATTATTTAAGAAGCGCTTATTGAACATATTAAAATTAGTATAGATGGCGCTAAACACAATATTACTTGGAGATAGGAGTAAACCTATAGTGGATAGTCTGACAGTATACTGTAGATTATAAAATTATATTAGGAATGTGATAAGAAATGATCTACTGATTGCATAAATGGTCCACAAGCATTGACAAAGTGAGTATTATAAAATAGGTAGAACAACTTAGGTACAATAGGTAGTCTATACTATCAGACTATCCACTATAGGTTTACTCCTATCTCCAAGTAATATTGGGTTTAGCGCCATCTATACTAATTTTAATATTGTTTACGGTTTGTTTGGTCGTTGTATGGCTGCTTACCCTCCATAGTGTTTTTCAAATTGTTTTGCCTAGCACGGTTACACCACTCCTCAATGCTTATTGAACTTAGACAGTGTATATACCCCAATCAGCCATAACATAATGATAACCCACCTAATATTGAGTAGGTCCCGCTTTTGTCACCAAAACAGCCCTTTTTGCTGGCAAAACAGCCCTGACCCGTCAGCACATGGACACCACTAGACCTCTGAAGGTATACTGTGGTATCTGGCACAAAACTATCAGTAGCTGATTCTTTAAGTACTGTAAGTTGTGAGGTGGGACCTCCTTGGATCAGACTTGTTTTCAAACACGTCCTACAGATGCTTGATGGATCGAGATCTGGAGAATTTGGTGGCCAAGTCAACACTTCAAACTCATTCTTGTGTTACTCGAACCATTCTTGAACTATTTTTGCAATGTAGAGGCCACTGCCATCATGGAATACTGTTTCTTTGAAGGGGTGAACTTGGTCATCAACAATGTTTAGGTAGGTGGTATGTGTTAAAGTAACATTCACATGAATGGCAGGAGCTAAGGTTTCCCTGCAGAACATGCAAAAAGCATCATACTGCCTCCACCGCCTTGCCTTTTTTCCATAGTGCATCCTGGTGCCATCTTTTCCCCAGGCAAGCAACACACACACACCCGGCCATCCACATGTTGTAAAAGAAAATGTGATTAATCAGATCAGGCCACCTTCTGCCATTGCTCTGTGGTTCAGTTGTGATGCTCATGTGCCCATTGTAGGTGCTTTTGGCTGTGGACACGGATCCGCATGGGCACCCTGACCAGTCTGCAGCTCCGCAGCCTCATACACAACAAACTGCAGTGCCCATTTTTTCCGCTTTCAACACATCAACTTCATGGATAACATGTTTACTTGCTACCTAATATATCCCACTGACTCTTAGGTGCCATTGTAACGACAATCGATGTTAATCACTTTGCCTGTCTGATTTTAAAAAATTCACCTTTGGCAACATGTTACAAGTTATTGAGGGTGTGCCATGTAGCTTGTTAACACGGAGATCCTGCCTACACCCCTCTGATCCCTCCCTGTGACCGAGGGCAGGGGATCTTCTCCCCTTACCTGCTGTCACAATCTAAATAGAATGTGGACATTCGGGGCTCTGCCCACACATGGCTGCATCATTCAATCACAGAGTTCCTTGAATGAATGAACTACAACTACCATCTTCCACCGCGGCAGATCTCTTGTAGTTCTCAATGAACTGCGAGGGTGCTGGTGAGTGCTTTCGTAGTTCATCGATCTTCCTGCTCTCCAGTAACTGTCTGCCAATATTGCAGATACATGCAGACCACTATACTGAAATTCCGAAGGAGCCTAACATTCCACCCGCAACCTGCTGAACATGGGTGCAATGCTCTGCAGGTAAAAAAATAATACATTTTTACCTGTAAAAATATGTGCATTTATTTCTTTTAAAAGGTGAACTTAGCCTTTAGGATTATGTCTGATTGGTGCAAATATAGTCTTCACATATCAAGTATACATAATGATTATACATTTGAGGACAAATAATTATAAAACAAAAACAACTAACATAGAAGTCAGTAAGTAGTCCGCTGTGACTCAAGCAATTTGTCTTCAATACAGTGGGGTTTATTTACTAAAACTGGAGAGTGCAAAATCCGGTGCAGCTCTGCATAGAAACCAATCAACTTCAAAGTTTTGTTTTGTCTTGTCAAAGCTTTAAGCCAAACTATTCTCACCGCAATCCGGTGATGCACCATCCCCAGAACTTCCCACCGGCTGCTGACATTGTCAACCACGCCTTTTTTTGCCACCCCCCCCAACTGCAAGTCGGAATGAGACCTTAACCGATTCCCGACCGCATGCAATATATTTACTGGTGCAGTGTGGTGCTGTCTCACAAATCACCATTTATAAGCGGCGATCCACGCATGCGCAGTTAGCGGGCGGGAGCGCGCCACCGCCGACACGCTCTTGTGCCTGCCGCACTCTGCAGGAGTGTGCCCGCGGCTCGAGTGGACCCGATGTCCTGCCAGAGAGAAAGTACGGGGAACCGCCAATGTAAACACGGCAGTTTCCCGCTCTGTCAGTGGGCATGTAAGAGATCTACCGATCCCTGTCACTGGGATCAGTTAGAACACAGTTAACCCTTAGATCTCCCCCTGCAGGTTAACCTTTTACCTGCCAATTACATTTATGCAGTAATCAGTGGATATTTAAATTTCTGATCACTGTATAAATGTCATTGGTCCCAAAAAAGTGTAAAAAATGTCCGACATGTCCGCCCCAATATCAAAATTGCCACCATTACCAGTAAAAAAAAAAATTAAAAAATGCCAGAAATGAATTCTCATGGTTTGTAAACGGGGCAACTTTTGTGCAAACCTATCAATAAATCCTGATTTTTTTTCTACCAAAAATATGAGGAAGAATATAAATCGGCCAAAACCAATGAAAAAAAAAATATTTTTTTTATATTTTTTTTTTGGATTTGTATTTTAGCAAAAAGTAAGAAATATTGTTTTTTTTTGCAAAATTGTTGCTCCTTTTTTCTTTATAGCGGTGATCACAAATGACCCAGAGGTGATCAAATACCACCAAAAGAAAGCTCTATTTGTGAGAAAAAAAGGACACAAATTTAGTTTGGGTACAACGTCGCACGACCGCGCAATTGTCAGTCAAAGCGATGCAAGTGCTCTGGTCCTACAGCGGGAAATCCTTCTGGGGGTGAAGTGGTTAAAGTGATTATTTCAGCCCAACTTTCCCACAATCGACCTGCTCGGATTCGCCTGTCCGTTCTTCAGGTGGATCAGAGCGGGCCACCCATTGACTTCTATGATGTTAGTGGAGATGTGTCCGCTGACACGCACCTACCATCAAGATCCACTCAAAACAGACGGATGGCGATGCGTTCGCCATCCGTCCAGCGGATCCGATCGGATGAAAACGGACAGGCTGTCCATTTTCATCCGATCTCCCCATAGAAGACAGCGGGGATCTGACAGACCCGTCTCTGCACAGTGAGCAGAGACATGCCTGTCATCCACCTGCTCAGCAGGCATCAACGGAGCGATCCCCCACTGAGCTAGCGGAGTCTGAGTCTGTGAACCCAGCCTTAAACTGACGTTTGAGTATAGGTTTAACTGTTTGCATTAAGTCAGTGTTATCCTATGTAAAAGTTCACATTTTTTCAGGGCTTACCTTTTATTTATTTTTTTATTATGCCAAGTCTCATTTTTTTATTATAAAGGTTTGGCCGTCTCTGGCCTCTTTCTGTCTTCTTTTTGAATATATATATATATATATATATATATATATCTTTAGTCCTTTTTTCTTAACCTTTGGGATCACGTCATTCACGACTTAAAATATAATGAGCTCAGCCCTTCTTGGAATAAGTACACTAAATCCCGACAGACTTAAACTGTGAAGCCTTCCTGTTAGGTTGCTTAAAACTGGCCCAGTTTTTGCTGATAAGGCAAATTCAATCAAATTAAAGTGGGATCTTTGATGCTTGTTTGCGTTGCAAGTCCCCCCGAGACCTTGTGCTCAATTTGAAGGTACTTTGTTCATTTGCGAAAAAGGTTTCACACAGGAATAGCTAAGCGATGTATCTTGATTATATAATACTTCAAATAAATACATCTAGATGCACCACAGATTTACAAATTTTACAAATTTTACATATCCCAGGTTAGACCACCAAAACGGTGGGAACCTTTGCTATGGTGGGGTATCACATGATGGCTGAATAATATCCTGCCACCCACAACATTCAGTTCTTTGCTGCATCTATCTTGACTATTTTCAAACACTGGGTTGTCAGCACCCAATGCAAGGCAAGTAATATGCGCCCCCCAACCCATGGACTTTTAGATAACCCCACCCTGATCACACCCCCAGATACCCCCACCCTGATCAAGCCCCCCAGGTACCCCCCTCCCACTCTGATCACACCTCCCAGATAACCCCACTATAATCCCACCACCCAGATACTCCCACCCTGATCACACCACCCAGATACCCCCCAACTGATCACACCCTCAGATACCCCCCCACTCTGATCACACCCCCAGATACCCCTTCCCCCAAATTCCTCCACTTTGGTCACACCCCCAGATCCCTCCACTCTGATCACACCCCCAGATTCCCCCCTCTCTCATCCCTTCACTTTGATCACACCTCCAGGTCCCTCCACTCTGATCACACCTCCAGATACACCACCAGATCCTTCCACTCTGATCACACCTCCAGATCATCCACCAGATCCCTCCACTTTGATCACACCCCCAGATCCCCCTCAACCCTCCACTCTGATCACATCTCCAGATCCGCCCCCCCATCCCTCCACTCTGATCACACCTCCAGATCCCCCACCAGACCTGTCCACTTTGAAACTCACCCCACAAATACCCCCTTCCCTCATCACACACACAATCCCCCCACATCTCATCAGTCCTGCAGCACCAGGGAGGGTTAGCTGTGTGCCGTGCAAGCTGGAGAATTTCTCCAACAGGAATTTCGGTGGTGGCAGCAACTACAGCAACCAGCTGGGAGCCTCCTACACCCTGACCTCCTCCTCTGCTGGAACCCTTGGGGACAGGTATGTTAAAAATCCAAATCCTCGGCAAGTGCCCCCCCCCACCCTTCCCCATGCTGCTGCCCTAAGGCAGCTGCCTGTCTGTGTGTGTTAATCTGCTATTAGGGGACTTCATTATGTGCACCTTTTGCTTTTAATATGTTTCTCTCTTTATTTTTAGTGAGATGATTGAAATATTTACATGGTTGTTTCTATTTAATAAGGAGGAGGGATCATTGTATTTTTTAGCTGTTATGTACTCATGATGTCACCCCTGGTTCCTCCCATAATAAACTTTTTGTTCCAATTGAATTTGTGGTTTTAAATAGCATCTCTATTACAGTTACCATTTATGCTTTTACCTTGTTACCTAAGCAACATACAAGGCAGACTAATAAACCTAGAAAAGCAAAAAGGGGTGGTTTAAGTACCTTACAAAAAGTCTTCTTAGAGGGCTCTGTTGCAGCTGCTCCTGCCATGCCAAACCTGGATAATGACCTGAAGAGAGATTGGAGGAATAACAATCTCTTTATTAAACTGGAAACATTTTGAATTATACTCTATATAAAGCCTATATCAGACTGGAAGAATGATATATTTTTAAGATGGAAAAGGTTTGCAATCTGTGACAACCAAAGGGAACAATGACTTGTATGTAGGTATTTTTGTATATATACATTCAGTTGTATCTGACTCATTGTGATTCTATGGGCCAGCTCTCTGAGAACCATATCTGATACACTTAAAAGCCTTTTCCTTAGAATGTTCTTCAAACTTTTTATGAGGTAGGATACCATGTCTTTCCTGGACCCTCCCCAATTGCTCAGGCTTGGGACTAGCATGCAGAATGTGATAACACAATTGCATAGCCATTTTTTAAACATATACTAGGGCAAATTTATACAGGAGCCAATTAACCTACTAGCATGTCCTTGGAGCTTGGCAGGAAGCCGGAGTACCTGGAGATAATCTAGCTAGACTGGTAATGCTAAAATGTATTTCCAAGATCTTTAAGCTGTGCCTACAAGATACATAAAAAATAATTTTGTAAACCTCCACACATGCATTTTTTCCTCAAACATGCCCAAGTTAAAACCTCTGACAACAAGACCTAGAAAAACCTATCTCCTTGAAAAAGCGTCAAACAGCTATTGGATCTACCAAACCTGACAAATCTCCTGGGCTGGATGGCCAGACCCTATCATACTGCAAGATGTTACATAGTTACACATTAGATGAGGTTGAATAATCAGTCCACGCAGTTTAACATGTATAGGTATTTATGTCTCTACCATTTCCCATATCCATGTATATTGTGTTTGCTAAGATGCCCATTCAAGAGTTTTTTGAAATTATCAACACTTCCTCCTGACGTCATCAATTGTGGAATCGAGTTCCACATCCTAATCACTATAATGGTAAAGAACACCCTGGTTTATGGTTAAATCGCATTTAATCCATCTTCTTTGAGTGGCCACACGTCTTCTTAAGTGAGCTGAGACTGAATATTTTTTTCCCTATGCTCAAATCACTCTTTATATATTTGTGTCCAGGGAAAATAAGTTTAATGCTTGTAGTAGTTCCTCGTAACTGAGACCCTCTAGTCACCTTATTAGCTTTGTTGCCCTTCTCTGGACTCTCTTCAGTTCTAGCAAATACTTCCTGGGGACTGGTGATCATAGTTAAATAGTTACATAGTTAGTCAGGTTGAAAAAAGACACAAGTCCATCCAGTTCAACCAAAAAAAAACAAAAAAACAAAACAAAAAAAAAAAACAAAAACTGATCAGAACTATAGTTTTGTAAAGTGGGAAAACTATTGTCTTATCTCTTGAGTAAATACCCTTTTTAATGCATGCTAATAGTCTGTTAGCTTTGCTTGCTGCAGCTTGGCATTGCATGCTAATGCTAAGCCGAAGGTCTATCCTAGTTCCCCCCAGAGGTTCTCCCCTGTGCTTCCATTCTAGATTCCTCCAGAAGTTCTCCCGGCAGCATGTACAGTAACTTGCATTACTTTACATTTAATAATATTGAGCCTCTTTTGTCATGCACTTGCTCACCCCTTTATTTTATTGAAGTCTTCCTGTAGCTATATCCTGTTGTTGTGAGGTTATTACCCTGCATGGCTTTATGCCATCCCCAAACACTATTTATTCCAATGTCTATATCTTTTATGTTCAAGTTAAACAGAATTTGTCCCAGGACAGAGCCATGTCCTGTAACCAGTTTTCTAGCCAGGAACATACACTATTGCCATACGTCATTTTGTAAATTAAGCCTTTATGGGTACTGTAACAGATACTTTCGTGAAATCTAGATACACTTTGTCCACAGGCCTTCCTCTATTCAGATTATAATTATTATTATACAGGATTTATATAGCGCCAACAGTTTACGCAGCGCTTTACAATATAAAAAGGAGACAATACAGTTATAATACAATACAAGAGGATTAAGAGGGCCCTGTTCAGAAGAGCTCTTGCATATAGTCCCTTATCATTCCCCCCAATAGTTTACATACTATTGATGTTAAGCTGACCGGTCTGTAGTTACCATGTATGCATCCTGGCACCTGTTATCATTCTGGTCAGTAAGCTTTCCTTCTAGATTAGGAATAATGGTCTAGCAATAACCTGGATAAGATCGTTGAGGACTCTTGAGTGTAAGCCATCTGGTCCTGATGATTTATTCACATTTAGTTTTTACAGTCTTTTTTGAACACTGGATTCAGTTGGCCTTAAGGGAACATTCCATGCTATGTTCATAATAGTAGTATCTTATAAAACATACTACATCATGAGGGGTCTCTCTGTCTTGTGAGCCCTGCTGCAGAGTGGAGGACACGGTGAGGCCGATTTCTTAAAGGGGCCCATGTCCTTATTTCTGTCCAAGGATTTATATACCAAAACCCACCATCCTTGATTGTATAAGGAGGAGTATTATTGACATCAGTGGTGGAAAGTGATCAGGAGTGTTCCCCAAGGGGGAAGGCGCTTATGACCTGCATTATACAGGTCCATCTATGGAGGTGAGCATGTAGGCACTGCAGATGGCGGGATTCATCAAACACTGAATTGGAGGTTATATTGGATACATGGTGTGAAGAATTTATAGAACTGTATATTTATTTTATTTGCAACTTTTTGAATTGGCCATTTTTTATTGAACACTGAAATTAATATTGAGCATGGTTATATACCAATTGCATGTAATATTGTGGTCACGTGGAGAATAATAATTCAAGATTTTTTAGTTTATAACACATTTGTTTATTATATTGATTTTTGATTGTTTTCTTTTGGTTTGGAGGCGGTGCAACATATTTATTTTTTATAATATTGTTGTCACTGTGGGAACACAGATTTATGTTTGCAGCCATTCATTAGGTTTATTTAGTTATTTGAAATATTGGTTTGGCCCATTTTGTTTGTGGTTTGAAGTTTAATAAGCACATTTTTACAATTGGCAGCACGCGCTTAAAAGCATAGTTTTTTTCTTTATAAATACTATCTTGTCTATTATACTCCTCCTTTTCCTTAGTAAAAGGCGAGAAGAAGAATATATTCAACTTCACCTTGTCCTTGTCACTTATGATCAAATTCCCCTGACTATCCTTTATGAGGCCAATATGCTCTGGCTTTGCCTTTTTACTACTAATACAGTATATTTAAAAAAATGTTTGGGATTCTTTTTTACACTTCTCTGCTATGTATCTCAATGTAAAATCCCAACTAGCCCCTCATTTTCTTAAAGCCCTCAACTCCCTAACTCAACACTTATGATTCTCTCTAGACTCTTTTAGGGCATATAGAACAGGTATTATCAAGAAGGGAAAAGATCCTTTTTCGTGTGCCAATTACTATCCCATTTGTCATTTAAATGTAGACTTGAAACTCCTGATGAAAACTTTGGAAAAATCATTAAAACCCATTCCACATTGCCAACTCTTCCCCTAACCCCTGCTTTCTACTGGCACAGTAAGGCATTTGACAGAGTAAATTGAAGTTTCACGGAATCTGTTCTGCGCTACATAGTATTGGGAACCAATGGATCAGCAAGATCTACTCGATCCCCTCTGCTACAGTCAAAGTTAACAGCGTCTTCTCTGATGATTTTTCAATTTCTATTGGCAGCTGCCAAGGCCATGGCGCATGTCGCTTAAACCCTTTCAATGTATAGTTAGAAACAACTCAAATATTCAAGGGTTCCCGTGACATGACTTTCAACATAAAATATCAGTCTATACTGATGACCTTCTCTTATCCCGCTCCAGTCCCCATATCTCCCTTCCAAACCTTTGGGAGAATGTGACACATATGGAATCTGTCCCACCTAAAAATGATTTTCCAAAATCAGGGGCATTAGGGATAACACTGCCCCCAAGTACAATCTTTGAAGGAGAATGCCACTTTGCACTGGGCTACTTCAGCTATCAATTACTTGGGCACTTATTTCCCAGCCTTGAATTATCCCCCTCTTACTTTGTAAAGTCTGTGAATTGCTCCAGAAATGGGTCTCTGAGATGTTCTCCTGGTTTGGACAGTGTAATCTTCTTAAAATGTCTATCCTCTGTAAATTCATATACTCTCTGTAAGCCAACAAATGTCCCAGATTGAACTTCCACTTGCTTTTGCCTCCCCAAAAACTCAGGTGGGTAGCCCTACCAGACCTTTCTAAATATTGCACAGCCATTAGCCTGGAGTAAACATTCACCTCCAGCTTCCCTTTATACAGACTATCTTTGTGTTTTCCTCAAATTCTATTTCACCTGAAATCCCATCCTATAATTGGGCCATCTAGATGTTTTATTCTTTCATCTGATATTTGTCAATCCTGCCTATCTCTCAGGATGTAGAGATGGCCCATTTCGCCCTCTACTAGTGTGTAAATATATCAAGCATTCCAGTTTGCTTCCATTAGAGGCACTCACATCCCCCCCGTGGGACTATTGCTCCATACCTTATAGCAAACTGAACAAATCGGACATGTCCTAACTTCTCTTTCTCTTCCTAGGGACTTCTCACGACCCTTAACAGGTTTGAGGGCCCTATTTGTAAAACCACACCCTTTGAGACATTCTCCTTCTATCTATATTGTACACTTTACTTTTGCAACTAAAGACTGACTATAAACCATTACCACAAAATCTCAATTTTTAGGAGACAGACCTCCAACTAACCCCCAAATCCTTAAAATGACAAAGATTATTACACTTCTCTTTAAAATCCTCCATATACATGAGCATTCAGGGGACAAACTATAAAATATTATCCAGGTGGTACATTGCCTTGTCCCTTTTCAATAAATTTTACCATGAGGTAACTGATATCTATTGGCATTGCAGTCCCAAAGTTGGCACAATCCTTCACATAGGTGTGCGCAGCCTAGTGCATTCGCATGTGCACCCCAAAGCTTGTATAACAGTGTAAATTTTCTGTTTCCTCAAAATAACTCAACACACAGTCATTAATGTCTAAACCGCTGGCAACAAAAATGAGTACACCCCTAAGTGAAAATGTCCAAATTGGTCCCAAAGTGTCAATATTTTGTGTGGCCACCATTATTTTCCAGCACTGCCTTAACCCTCTTGTGCATGGAGTTCACCAGCACTTCACCGGTTGCCACTGGAGTCCTCTTCCACTCCTCCATGACGACATCACGGAGCTGGTGGATGTTAGAGACCTTGTGCTCCTCCACCTTCCGTTTTAGGATGCCTCACAAATACTCAATAGGGTTTAGGTCTGGAGACATGCTTGGCCAGTCCATCACCTTTACCCTCAGCTTTTTTAGCAAGGCAGTGGTCATCTTGGGGGTGTGTTTGGGGTCTGTCATGTACCTGGTGGTGGAGTGTGACTTATGCAGTGGGCAACCTCTCTTACGACCCTGATTCGGGAACCCCTGATAGAATAAACAGGAGGCTTGGGAGTACAGGGAGGCACGAGGCTCAGACTGGGTCACAGGTGGTGATGTGCAGGTCCTTGGTGAGCTTGTGCAAGCAGAGGCGTAGTGGTGCAGGCCGGGTCGGTAACAGGCTGGTGGTACAGTACAGAAGGGTCAAGCAGGAGAATAATCGGGCACAGGCAGAGTTTGTTAACTGGCGGGCGGCAAGGCACAAGAGAGCAAGCAGAAGAGTGGTTGTGGAAGCCGAGCAGAGATCAAAGCAGGGTCAGGACAAGCCGGCTCACAGGAACAGATAATCAGGATAACAGGTCACTCAGGAACACACAAACGCTGTAGAATGGACAGCACTGATTGCAGGGTGCTGTGAGCTTAAATGGCTGTTTTGACGCCTTACAGGGTCGTTATCATGTTGCATTACTGCCCTGAGGCCCAGTCTCCAAAGGGAGAGGATCATGCTCTGGTTCAGTATGTCACAGTACATGTAGGCATTCATGGTTCCTTCAATGAACTGTAGCTCCCCAGTGCCGGCAGCACTTATGCAGCCCCAGACCATGACATTCCCACCACCATGCTTGACTGTAGGCAAGCAACACTTGACACCACCTGAACCAAATAAGTTTATCTTGGTCTCATCAGACCTCAGGGCATGGTCCATGTTCTTAGTCTGCTTGTCTTCAGCAAACTGCTTGCGGGCTTTCTTGTGCATCATCTTTAGAAAAGGCTTCCTTCTGGGACGACAGCCATGCTGACCAGTTTGATGCAGTGTGCGACGTATGGTCTGAGCACTGACAGGCTGACCCCCAACCCTTCAGCCTCTGCAGCAATGCTGGCAGCACTCATACATCTATTTCCCAAAGACAACCTTTGTATATGAGGCTGAGCATGTGCACTCAACTTTGGTCGACCATGGCAAGGCATGTTCTGAGTGGAACCTGTCCTGTTAAACTGCTGTATCATCTTGACCATCGTGCTGCAGCTCAGCATCAGGGTCTTGGCAATCTTCTTATAGCCTAGGCCAGTGGTTCTCAACTCCTGTCCTCGGGACCCACTAACAGGCCAGGTTTGCAGGATAACTGAAATACATCACAGGTGATATTATTTGCTGCTCAGTGATTGCAGCATTCTAGTCTGCATCTCCCCAAGGCAATACTTAAAATCTGGCCTGTTGGTGGGTCCCGAGGACCGGAGTTGAGAACCACTGGCCTAGGCCATCTTTATGTAGAGAAACAATTATTTTTTTCAGATCCTCAGAGAGTTCTTAGCCATGAGGTGCCATGTTGAACTTCCAGGGACCAGTATGAGAGAGTGAGAGCGATAACACCACATTTAACACACCTGCTCCCTATTCACACATGAGACTTTGTAACACTAAAGAGTCACATGACACCAAGGAGGGAAAATGGCTAATTGGGCCCAATTTGGACATTTTCACTCATGGGTGTACTCATTTTTGTTGCCAACGGATTATACATTAATGGCCGTGTGTTGAATTATTTTGAGGGGACAGCAAATTTACACTGGTATGCAATCTGTACACTCACTACTTTACATTGTAGCAAAGTGTAATTTCTTCAGTGTTGTCACATGAAAAGATAGAGTAAAATATTTACAAAAATGTGAGGGGTATACTCACTTTTGTGAGATACTGTGTATACATATATACTGTATATATATATATATATATATATATATATTATATAAAAAAGAGAGATACACGCACATTCATATATAAATGTATAAAAACGTTTTAAAATGTATTAAAACATGGACGGTGTCAGTAGTTGACATGTCAGTAGGGCAGAGGATGATGTCAGTTAGTTGAGCAGAGGTTGGTGTCAGTAAGACCGTGGATGAGGTCAGTTAGTAGGGCAGAGGACGGTGTCAGTAGTTTATCTTTTTTTTTTATACTTTTTTACAATACTATTCTTTATTTTTTTCCATTTTTTTGGGAGCTTTGATGGGGGGCTTTGGAGAAATAGCAAAACCGGGCAGTAGGGGGAATCTGCTCTACACAGGGTGATTAGTGTGTGTCCAGGCACATCTGGCACACCCCCTGCACTCGCCTATGCCTTCACAGCTTCTGGTCCTGTCCCAGGCTGCAACCCTCTTGGGCCAAGGTCAGAGCCACTTCACAAAAATGTATGAACTACACCATCCCAAATTACTCTGCTTTCTTTCTGTTGCACCTTTCCTCTGTACCAGTGAAGACTTACCAAAAATTCATACTTAGACATCTCTTGAAATCTTGCATCCAACTGAAATGACCCCTCACCTGCCATAACATGTGGATGTGCAAAGGAGAAGACATCAGGTCAATGAAGAGTCCTTTTCTCTCACTATTAACATGAAACCTATAAAAAACAAAAACTGGTTTTACTGGATGGGAAGGTCCTCGTGCACAGAGAACCATAAATGCCAGAGAATCCCCTAGAGGTCAACTACGAACTTCCCCCCTTCCCTCCCCTCTTCTATACTCTAACCCCCCCACCCTCTCTTTACCCGCTCCCCCTTTCCCCACCATCCTAAGGGCTGATCAGCCTACTACGATTGCTCATTTTCATTTCCCCTCTTCCCCTAACCCCCTAACCCTCTTTGCCTTTTGAAGCTATGACCCCTGTTTATTGTTTATGCTGAAAACCTTTCCTAGTGAATTAGAGACAACTGCTCTGTTTAACAATTAAGATCAATGGGATATTAGAAATTTAATTTGGAGGAATGAGACCCCCTCCCCATATTAAATTGGATCTCTCTTCCTCCTTGATTAAATATACCCCCATTTGTGGTAATGAAAGGCTCCCTGAGATATTGACCCTCCAGGGCTTTCAGTGATAGAAACTGGTGGGGATTCTTACTCTCTCTTATATTAGAGGGGCTCACTCAAACCTTTTGATCGGTTGTTAAGGGAATTCCCTTTGGACCTCAGATGGTTTTATCAATTTTTGCAGTTACATAGTGCTCTGTATGCCAAATTGTCTTCCTCTACAGTTTGGTTTCCTCTGGTTCCAGTGATGGTGGGAGTGGTACAGGCAACGTTTACTAAGGGATTAATCTCTGCTACATATAAGTCTCAATTAGAATTCACTTTTAATAAGATAAGTGGGAGCGGGATATTGGCCCTATTCCTGATAATACTTGGGATAAGATTCTTCGGGCGCTCCCTCTTGTGTCTCTTTCACCATCGCACAGACTAACCCAATTCTTTATACTGCATTGGGCATATAGGACCCCGGAATGTTTGTTCACTATTGCTTTATGAGCAGACCCGGCTTGTTCTAGATGTGGCAATTCAGGATCATTGATACATCTATTATGGCATTGCCCAAAACTCCAGAGGTATTGGGTGGAGATTGTGGGTACACTTAAAGGGATCTTAGATTTGAACCTTTCAGTGGATCTCTTAATATGTTTACTAGGTTATTTTGACAGCCCAGAGCTCAATTCATCAATGCGGATCACTGTCATAAGTGTGCCTTTTGTGGCTCGGAGACAAATTGCTCTTAAGTGGGCTTCCCCATATCCTCTGACTATATCTGATTGGATATTTGATCTCAATAAATGTATCTCTTATGGGAGACATACTCTTTTTTTTTAAAGAAATTCAGAGGTTTGATTCTATCTGGACACTGTGGTTTGATCATATGGGTATGGTATTGAGCTAGGGGTTATGATTGTCTTGCTATAGATGTAGGGGGAAAAATGGATCTTATCTATATGGTGGGAGGATTGTTGATTGATATAATAATGGAAGGGGGTTGGTTTGTGGATGTTTTTGCTTTAATATGATTACTTGTGTTATGATCTTTATGTCTGATGTGTATATGTTGTTGTGCTATAAAAATTTTAAATAAAATCTGAATTAAAAAAAAAAAAATTATGTAAACTAACACTGTTTCTATGCGATGACAAGTACTGTAAAGCTGGCCATATATGTTTCAGCTTTTTCAGGCTCAACTAAAAAAAAAAATTGAACCAATTCCCCTATCCACACATTCAAGGTGGTTGGAGAATCCTCCCCACTGTGCTGTTGTATTCTAACAGAGACTCCACCGCTGTCAGAATACACAGATCAGCACTGCAATCTATTGCCTGATCAGCTTGTAACCAGCCTCCTACTCTGTGAGCTGCTATAAATAAAGAATTTACAAATAAATGTGTAATACACTGTCTAGATTTAAATCTACTAAGAGGGTGTAAGATTTATTCTTTTTATCTTTGTACTCTTGACTACCCTGAAAGTGGGGTGTTGACAAGACCTTCTGTGCGGGCAGGTCCATCTGTTTAGTTTTATATTCTTTCCACTTTTATTGTGCTAAACACACTGATCCCAGATCTTTATGGACACACTGTTCCGTGCATCTTAAATCGTACAAATAAATGTATTGTAGAGAAAATATGAGTCTTTTGCCCTCTCTGGAGGAGAAATAAAAACTCAAGAAACGTCATGTTCTCTGAAGAAGAAATAGTAATGGGGAAAATAACAAGTCCTTATAGAAAAGAATTATGAGATGGAATGAGGGGATGCCTTGCATCGATAAACTTACAATTTAAATCACTAATCATGCCTACGTGGCTGTTTTCTAATGGTCAGTTGGAAGTATATAAACCTTGACAGTTTTTCTAAAATAAATTATGAATAATGCATATGCTTACTAGAAAAAACTTTTTTTATGCCTTGCGGTATTGCAAACTTAACTTCACCAACAAGCAATAAGCACTCAACACCCATACCCTGTAAACTTAGCACTTAACATCATGGACGAATCCTTTGTTCTCCGGGGAGTACATAGAATGGTACTTAGCGCTGCATGAGGGCAGCCTGTCACTTTCTACGGACTCTTTTTCATTTATTACTGAGCAAACAGCCCCGTAACATCTGCTTGTCAGACTGTTTTAAAAAGGAGTATGGTGCAACAAAATATGTCTAACATTGTTTTATCTAAGCAAAGCACATTCTGCACTTAATTTCTTCTACATTTGTTGTTCATCACTTAGTGTCTGTGGCCCTAGTACATTTAAGTCAAGATGCATGTCAGCCCTGCAAAATAAGGCAGTACAAATTAACCCATATACCCTGTATACCTTTGAGAAAACAATTTATAATGATTTTATTATGTTGTTTATAATTTATTACAGCTATTTCCACAACTTGTACACATACAGTATCTCACAAAAGTGAGTACACCCCACTCACTTTTGTTGCCAGCAGTTTAGACATTAATGGCTGTGTGGTGAGTTATTTTGAGGGGACAGCAAATTTACACTGTTATACAAGCTGTGCACTCACTACATTGTAGCAAAGTGTAATTTCTTCAGTATTGTCACATGAAAAGATAGAATAAAATATTTACAAAAATGTGAAGGGTGTACCCACTTTTGCGAGATACTGTGTATGGATAATTATGCTTGCTGAAACCATCCTGCTTTAGTATCCTGTTTCCTTCCACATGCACAGTGGTTATGGTAAGGGTGGAAATGCTGAAGATGGAAAACAGGCAGAGATAGGATGTCACTTTGCATTGATTGGTTTGCACAGATGAACAGTTACAGTTGCACAAATAACAGTTACAGGTGCACAAATAACAGCTACCAGTTACTAATTAATCAATTGTTACCAGTGTTAAGCCTCGTACACACTACTAGCAATCCGATTTTAGTACAGTGATCTCCCCTGCTGTGCTATTGTGTTCTGACAGGGGTACGCCCCCTCCCCCCTCTTCGACAGACCCTGTCGGACCGGCTGCCATACACATGGGCCAAATGTCAACCGGTTTCTATTGAACCAGCCAATGGCTCTCTACATTCGGCCCATGTGTACTAGGCTTTAGAGGCAGGATAGGTTATATGCACATTCTTACTCCAGTCAGCTTACTAAACAGTGAAGCAAAGATAAGGAAACAAGAGAAATGTTTCCTATACTTGTATCACGTAAAAGACACAATACCTTTGGGGACAAAGTGCCATAAAAAAAAAAATCATGGCTAGTGACATCTTCTTGCTGGTATATTTGTTAATGTTCCGTGGCTGAGATAGTCATGCTTGAAAATACTATTTGAGTTACCCACTTTATAGAAGAAAACATAGTAGGTGAATGTGTAATGTGTAATCTTCCCAAAACAAGCCTCCCCTTCCGCTTTGCCCTCTGGAACGCCCGCTCTGTCTGCAACAAGCTCACTGCTGTTCATGACCCATTTCTCACGAATTCCTTCCATTTACTTGCCATCACTGAAACCTGGCTTCACGAATGCGATTCTCCTTCTCCTGCTTCCCTCTCCCACGGTGGCCTTCTCTGGACTCACTCCCCTAGGCCTAATGGACGCAAGGGAGGTGGAGTGGGATTCCTCTTATTCCCGCTGAGCACCTTTCAGGTTCTTCACTCTCCTCCCTCTCTTTCACTCTCATCATTTGAAGCCCACTTTTTACCTCTATTCTCTCCAACCTCCTTAAGAATTGCTGTGATCTACCGGCCTCCTGGACTACTGTCAACTTTCCTTGATGAATGTTCTGCCTGGCTACCCTACTTCCTATCTTCTGAAATTCCCACAATCCTTCTTGGGGACTTAAACATCCCAGTTAACACTAACACTACTGCTACTTCTAAATTTCTTAGTCTAACTTCCTCATTTGACCTGATGAAATGGGTGCAGGCTCCTACTCACACTGATGGGAACACCCTCGACCTTGTCTTCTCCTATCTATGCACTCCATGCAACTTCTCCAACAATCCTTTTCCCCTCTCCAACCACCACCTTATTAGTTTCTCTCTCTCCCTGTTGTGCACCACCTTCCCCTCCAATCGCCTAACCGTCACCCGTAGAAACCTTCGCCAACTCAACACTTCTCTCCTCTATTCTGCTACTGACCACCTCTATGAAAAAATCTCACCCCTGTCCTGCCCCAACCAAGCCACTGCAATCTATAATAAATCCCTGTCCTCCAACCTGGACAAGCTCGCTCCCCTCACCACACACAAAATCAGGCTTCGACCCCTACAACCCTGGCAAACAGATGACACCAGAAACCTCAAAAAGCGTAGCCGCGCCCTTGAGCGTCTGTGGCGCAAGACTAAGTCCCTCAAAGACTTCAACCAATACAAATCTGCCCTCCATAAATACAATTCTCGCCTCCACACTGCCAAGCAGACCTGTTTTACCACTCTTATTAACACCTTCTCATCCAGTCCCCATCAACTCTCCTCTAACTTCAACTCCCTACTTCGTCCTCCACCGCTTCCGCCCACTAACACACTCACTGCCCAAGAGATTGCTAATCACTTCAAAAGCAAGATTGACACAATTTTGTGATGAAATCTCCACTCTACAGGCATCTTCCCCCGGTTAACACCCCATGTCAACAAGCACACTCGACACTATCCTTATTCAAACATACTACTATAAACAAGGTTGCTAAACTCCTTTCTAATGCCCACCTAACCACCTGTCCACTGGACCCTATTCCCTCTCAAATACTATGCTCACCCTCTGACTCTATCCTGCACTCTCTAACTCACATCTTCAATCTCTCCCTATCTTCTGGCATCTTCCCCAATGCTCTAAAACAAGCATTGGTCACCCCCATACTCAAAAAGCCAACCCTGGACCCTACCGATCGAAACAATCTCCTTGCTCCCCTTTTCCTCCAAACTCCTTGAACGCCTAGTCTACAACCAGCTGAGTAACCACCTTGTTAAGAATAACCTTCTGGACCCCCTTCAATCTGGATTTTGCCCTCAACACTCCGCAGAAACTGCCCTTCTTAAACTCACAAATGACCTACTAACCGCAAAAACCAATGGACACTACTCTGTACTCCTACTCCTGGCCCTTTCAACTGCCTTTGATACTGTCGACCACCCCCTCCTCCTCAAAAAACTCTACTCCCTCGGTCTCCGTGACTGTGCTCTTCAGTGGCTCTTGTCCTACCTATCCCATCGCACCTTCAGCGTAACGTACAATTTTACCTCCTCCTCTCCTCTTCCTTTCTCTGTTGGGGTCCCCCAAGGTTCTGTTCTTGGACCTCTCTTATTTTCAATATACACCTCTTCCCTGGGTCGGCTGATACCTCCCACGGCTTTCAATATCATTTCTGTGCTGACGATACCCAAATCTACCTCTCCACCCCCCAACTTACTCCATCAGTCTCCTCACGTATCACTAACTTATTAACAGACATATCTGCCTGGATGTCACACCACTTTCTCAAACTCAACTTGTCCAAAACTGAACTCATAATATTTCCTCCACCACGTGCCGTTTCCCCCGACTTCTCTGTCAAGAGCAATGGCACAACCATCCACCCATCCCCTCGTGTCCGGGTGCTTGGTGTTATCCTGGACTCTGAACACTCCTTTTGGCCCCACATCCAATCCCTTTCTAAGGCTTGCCGCCTCAATCTCCGCAACATCTCTAAAATACGTCCCTTCCTAACCAATGAAACCACAAAGCTCCTGATTCACTCCCTGGTCATCTCTCGCCTCGACCACTGCAACTCCCTCCTCACTGGCCAACTGTTAAATAGACTATCCCCTCTCCAGTCCATCATGAATGCCACTGCCAGACTCGTCCACCTTACAAACCGTTCAATGTCTGCCACCCCTCTCTGCCAATCCCTCCATTGGCTGCCACTCGCCCAACAAATTAAATTCAAAATACTAACAATGAGCTACAAAGCCATCCACAGCTCTGCTCCCAGCTACATCACCAGCCTAGTCTCAAAATACCAACCTAACCATCCTCTTTGCTCCTCCCAAGACCTCCTGCTCTCCAGCTCCCTCATCACCTCCTCTCATACTCGCCCCCAAGACTTCTCCCGAGCCTCTCCCATCCTCTGCAACTCCCTACCCCAATCGGTCAGACTGTCCCCAAATCTATCCACCTTCAGGCGATCCCTGAAAACGTTTCTTTTCAGGGAAGCCTATCCTGACACCACCTAACAACTACACTCCTTATTTTCTCAATCAGCTCATCCCCCGCAGTTATTGCCCTTTCGTATCATTTAACCCTCCCTCCTAGATTGTAAGCTGTAACGAGCAGGGCCCTCTGATTCCTCCTGTATTGAATTGTAATGTAATTGTACTGTCTGCCCTAATATTGTAAAGCTCTGCGCAAACTGTCGGCGATATATAAATCCTGTATAATAATAATAAATAATAATACTCCTTCATGTGCCGTAGTCCTATAAAGCGCTTCTAATCCCAAAAACAAAATTGTTATTTTGTAGCTAAATGATTCTTAGATGTGGTGGCTGCAATAGTTCTCTTTTTTTCTGTACTTTTCCTTTATTTTCAGCTTTTGATCCAGCGAGGCTTGGTGCGCAGATGTCTGGGTGGCGTGGAACGGCCTTCTCCACACCACCCAGACATCTGCACACCAAGCCTCACTTTGGACTACTCACCATACGGCTGGCTTTTTACAACAAGCGGTAACCAGCAGGGAGTACGGTGCCATGCAGCATCTATGAGCGAAGGAATTTGACACTCCACCGATGATATCCCTAGGGATCTTCCAGTTACAGATGTGCCTTTTTATCATTTTACACATGTGAGTTGCCATTTGTATGGTATTAATAAATAGTTTTAAACTTCTACACTTAGAGGCGCCTCTCCCCTTTGTTTCGATTGAAGCAGCTGTTAAGCCGCCTATCACTTCCACCGCTGCTGCGATGTACTGCCCACCCCCCCATCCCATGTTCACCGTGCTCCGCTGTCCCACCTGCAAAATGCACCTTCGTCTACGTAGACAAAAATCCTTGCACAGGCCCTGCATGTATTACTGTACCTACACTGTGGATAAAAGAGCACAGGGGAACCTTTGGACAGCAGCATTGTTAATATGGGGGGGGGGGGTATTGTTAGATGTACTAGCAGTTTTTTTTTCCATTTGGGATAAAGGTTGTACATAAATAAAAAAAGCTGATCATTATAAGTACCCCTGTCTCTAACAAATGGTTTGTCTAAACCCTGTAACTGTTAAATCTGAAGAACAACTTGTTCAGTTGAAAAACAACAGACTTACTGGCCAGATCACAAAGTGAAAGTAAAGGAAAGAAAGCCTAAAAAAGAAAACAAATGCAACCATCACTTATAAGAATTGGTAAGCTGCAATATAATAAATGTTTGCTTTTGAGTTTAACACCATTTTAAAATGAAAAGTTATTACTGATGTTGTATTTATGTGTACAGTGCATCAAAATATAAATCATTTGTTTGTAATATCCTCAAAAACCACTATTAATATACTGTATGTCTCAAGGTGCTTTTCATGCTTCTTTAGTCTTCCAGCTGTGGAGAGAAGAATTTAAATTAATTCAAATTTTATGTTCTCTGCAATCACAATATCAAATATGTTTTGTACCATAATTGTCCTTCAGCAATAGATAGAATTCATTCGTAATGAAGCCTAATTGTAGGCACAGTATGAATAGTCTGTGGTCATGCTGTCTTCAAACTATCTGGGTGTTATCATAGATTGTGAACATACACAGCAAAGAAAACAAGTACAGGTAATTGGGATCAAAATGCCTCACCTTTACTGGTCTAATGTCAATACTGGTTTGCCATGGTCCACTGCAGCATGTTTTTTTTAATGATTATAGCAACATAGAGTGTGATGGTTTTTTATGAATCTGCAAGCCATGTTTTTTTACCAATCAGCAGCCCAGTTATAGCAGTACATTTTTCCAATTCCCAATCACAGCAGGAATACTAGCTCAGAAAACTACACTTAGGAACTGGTGGCAAAGGGTTTTGCTTGGTGTCTATTAAAAGGTTCTTTGCGGTACAAGCCAAGGAAGCTTAGACTTCTGTAGTGTATCAATGCTTTTACTAAACAGAAAAGCTGCACGTACTACTGAACAAAACACAATTCATAGTTACAAAATATGCCTACAACATGCACAAGCCAATTATTCTTTCTAGCAAAATAAGCATATACAATATGTATGCAATAAGTAAACTAAACAGTTACTCAACTTAGAGATGGAATCAAGATGTAATGTCCTTCATGGCCTTTTGCTCAGAGTCCAACAACTTTCTCCAAAGTCCTCTATATGCTAGCATCTATGTCTTGCCTCTGTCTTCCAAAACCAATTCTCCTTTGTCCGACCACATGCTTATTTCAAAATCCTAAGCCCTTTCCCACAACTTCCACTTACGTGATATCCGGTCCTCTGCTTAGCTCCTAAACCAATTCGACTGGTCTATTTGCATATCAATGGGGAGAGCCTTAGATTCTTAAAACAGGACATGGGCTTAAAAATCTAACTATGCAATATAACAAATAAATCTGCTATAAAATCACTTAAATATCCATAGCAATACACAAAGACACAGTGGAGTTGATTTGCTAAAACTGGAGAGTGCAAAATCAGGTGCAGCTGTGCATGGTATCCAATCAGCTTCTAACTTCAGCTTGTTCAATTAAGCTTTGGCACAATAAAACTGGAAGCTGATTGGTTTCTATGCAGAGCTGCACCAGATTTTGCACACTCTGGTCTTAGTAAATCAACCCCTGTGTGCTCAGGGTAAGGATCTAAACATATAAAAATCCAGTGTGTTCCATACAGCAATCATACCCAATTATAAAGTGTGCTGTTCAAGCAAAAAATTGCCAAGGATGATCCATTCATTTCTTTGCGATTCGGAGCTGCGTCGCTTTAACTGACAATTGTGCGGTCGTGCGACGTTGAACCAAACAAAATTTGCATCCTTTTTTTCCCCCACAAACAGAGCTTTCTTTTGGTGGTATTTGATCGCCTCTGTGTCATATCTGATCACCGCTATAAACAAAAGAAGAGCGACCATTTTGCAAAAAAACCCAAATTTCTTACTTTTTGCTAAAATTCTAATCCAAAAAAAATATAAACTTTTTTTTCACCGTTTTTGGCCGATTTATATAATTCCTCATATTTGTGATAAAAAAAATCGCACTCGGCGTTTATTGATTGGTTTGCGCAAAAGTGGCCGCGTTTACGGATGATGAGAATTCATTTCTGGGGTTTTTATTTTTTTTTATTTTTTACTAGTAATGGCGGCGATCTGCGATTTTTAGCGGTACTGCGATATTGCAGCGGACATGTCGGACATTTTTGACACTTTTTTGGGACCAATGACATTTATTCAGCGATCAGAAATTTAAATGTCCACTGATTACTGTATAAATTTCATTGGCAGTGAAGGGGTTAACTTGGGGGGGGGGCTAGGGGTTAACTGTGTTCCCTGGGTGTGTTCTTACTGTGGGGGGGTTGGGCTAACATGGGCATGAGAGATCTAACTGATCCCAGTGACAGGGATCAGTAGATCTCTCATGCCCCTACTAACAGAGCGGGGAACCGCCGTGTTTACATCGGCGGTTCCCTGTTCTTTCACTGTGGCCGCTCATTGCGGCTCGCCGGCGGACATCGGGTCCGCCCGAGCCGCGGGCACACTCCTCAGGAGTGCGGCGGGTGTGCGCGCCCCCTAGTGGCTGTTCGCATATCGCCGCCTTTTTATCTTTCAATGTTTTTATTGATATTTTCAAGGAATACAACATCAGTATAGAACATCAACTGTAGTGTGCAGAAGAAATATGCGTTTCAAATATAAGTAGACACGTTAGCATCTGTTGTAATAACATTTGAGAAAATACAAACGATACCATACATATAACAACCGCATCCAGTCAGGTGGTGTTAGCTTTACGTTACCTGCTCAAACAATAAGGCAACAGAATGCGGTTAAACAAGCTAATTCATCAGGACCCACTAGAGTGGGGAGTCAAATAATGAAAGGGGCGTATAAACGCCGTTCTAAAGAGACCAACCCGGAGTGCTCCAGAGAACAATTATTCATAAATCCCTGCTTCCCCCTTCAGGAAGCCCCCCGCCCACCCCTGTGAGAACAAAACTGTGGGGTAGGGGGTCTTTCCCGACCGGGAGCGCAGCGCTGAGTTTGGTCTAGTACCTAGAATCCCCCGGGTCAGATCTCGGGGAGGCACAGGGGGAGGAAAGCCCCCAGCCGCCTGAGTCAGGGTCTGTGGCTCCCCTTATCGCTTCCTTTTTACGGCGATTCGCGCTCAGCATCCTGACTGCCGCCTTGAAAACACGGCGCGAAGTGGGGAAGTGGTTAAAGGTCCTATGTGTGTATCTATGCACTTTAATGGAGTTTTTATTAGCTGAGCAGTTTGGCCATCAATGACTAGGGGTCTCCCTTTTTTATTTATCTAAGGGCAGTGCTTGTGTGTGTATCTGGTAGCTGGGTACTGTTTGGGCTTGAATTTGAATTTCCCGCTGCCATATTCTAGGTACTTGATGATGCATCAGGCTCCCTTTCTGCTGTGTTTCTCTCATAGGAACATTGTAAGTGGGGGACCCACTGAGAGCTTTCCAGATGAACTTGGTTGGGTGCATGAGATCTATGGAGAATTGACATAAGCTTGTTGTTGCAGACTGAAAGTGAGTGGCATCTGTCTGTACTGGTACCGTGTCTTCTTCTTGCAGTAGGCATGCAAGGAGCAGCCTCCTTACATTCACCATCCGGTGCCATAGATTCCTGTTTGGTAGCCTTCCTGTACAAAGGAGAAGGCAGTCTAGCATGGTAAATGCCTCAGTAGAAGAGCAGCCATCTTTATTTCTGTACCTGTTGCAGTTTCTTCAGAGCAAATACTTTCTCATCCTATCGTCATACAGAATCCTGCAGAAAAAAACTCTTTATATATAAATCCCTCCTATGCATCCATATAGACAACAGCCAATAGCTCCTGAATGACTGTAATCTGTATACGCAAAGCTGTTGCTTTCTCTGTTGTGTTACTTTAACAACTAATGTATGATCAGCAGATAGAGCAGCCTTCTGACCAGCCATGTTACCTGCAACAAACAGTATACATGTCTGAACAGTTATTGCACACTCAACATGATAGAGCAGATTTTATTTTGTATCAAAGGCAGTCTACTCTGCCAGTTAAGTAGCTGGTTTACCTTCAACACTAATGCTTGGCAAAAAAACCTGGGCAGTCATCATATTTTGTGCTGTGCTGACAGTAGATAGGGCTGGTGTACAGCTTGATAATTGTCGCATAGAACAGAAGCATGGAATTGCTGCTCCTACTGGTGATATTCCAGTTCTAACATAAATGTATGGCATGCAGAATGGCTGAACAGCTCAGATAATATACCCAGCCTCTGTTGCGCAGGTGCACTCATTCCCCAGACTTGGCTCATTGTACTGAATCCAGGGATCTAGCAGCTGCAGATTGCATTGATGGGATGATCATTGCATTGTAATTTTTGTTTTATATAGCATTGGATGCGGGTGGAGGAAATGGGTTATGTCTTGGTTAATTCTTTCTTCTGTTCAAATTCATAGTGCACTCTGATTTAAAGTGGAATTCTGGGCTCTAACTGACTAAGCCTAATACGGCTCCCACCCCCTCCTAACTCCTATACTATCTACCCTGTAGAAGGAAGATGCTTATACAGTGCCTTGAAAACGTATTCATACCCCTTGAAATATTCCACATTTTGTCATGTTACAACCAAAAACGTAAATGTATTTTATTGGGATTTTATGTGATAGACCAACACAAAGTGGCACATAATTGTGAGGTGGAAGGAAAATGATAAACGGTTTTCCAAATTTCTAAGTGGGATACTTTGTGGCATTTGCATAGTAATGTCTTTCTTCTGGTGACTTGACCATGCAGCCCATCTTTCTTCAAGTGCCTCTTTATTGTGCATCTTGAAACAGCCACACCACATGTTTTCAGAGTCCTGTATTTCACGTGAAGTTATTTGTGGATTTTTCTTTGCATCCTGAACAATTTTCCTGGCAGTTGTGGCTGAAATTTTAGTTGGTCTACTTGACCTCGTTTTCCACTTCTTGATTAGAGTTTGAACACTGCTCATTGGCATTCTCAATTCCTTGGATATCTTTTTATATCCCTTTCCTGTTTTATACAGGTCAACTACCTTTTCCCGCAGATCCTTTGACAATTCTTTTGCTTTCCCCATGACTCCGAATCAAGAAACGTGAGTGCAGCAGTGGAGGAAAGATGCAAGGAAAGATGCAAGGGTCTGTCAGGAGTCCAGAAACTCATTGACCTTTAATACACACACACACTAATTACAAGCAAACAGATCACAGACGAGGATGGTTACCTTTAATAGCCATCCAAACCCCTTTGTGTCAACTTGTGTGTGCATGTTATCAGGCCAAAAACACCAGGGTATGTAAACTTTTGATCAGGGTCATTTGGGTAGTGTCTGTTGTCATTATGATTTAAAAAGAGTAAACAGAGTTGATTGATAATAAATGGCTTCATCCAAACACTAACCATGAGTGAAAGAAATGTTTTTGTGTTATCATTCGTATTCTCTGAAAAATGGCCAAGAAATCATAAATTCTGCCGGAGTATGTAAACTTATGAGCACAACTGTATCTCTGCATTGCCTGGCTGTGGTCAGGGTCATCCGATCTCAGTCACTGCTTCCTTAGGCAAACGTATTTCCTGTTTCTTTTTAAAGAAAGTCCTAAAAGAGGCTTTCTGTAGCTTCTCAGTCATTTCAACAGCTCGTTGCACAGGTCTATGAGTTGCAATATACATGCCTCTATTATAGTTTAAGTCCATTTTACTAGGGCAGTGAGTGCTTCTGGAGTTTTTTCATCATCAGGCCTTTGTGTCTCAGATCTGTACGACTATGACCTAGTCTTCTGTGCAGATACTCTCTATGTTCCACAGTATATGGTTAATGTATCTGCCCTGGCAATCAATAGTTTTGGTTAAGGTGTTCTGTAAGTGGCTGGGTAATGTCTTTGGTTTCCTTTCTGCCTTGGTTTTCTCTTATTCAGCTGATGTGGCTATGTTTTGTGTTGTGTTTGCCTGCCCCTCTATTTGGAATGTTTTTTTCCTTAGGTTGATTAATTATCATCAAGCTGTGTCTCTCAAAGAGTAAGTAAGAAAATAAGATTTACGTATTTTGGGGGGGGGGGGGTGGAGTTTTTGTGGGACACAGTTCCCTCCCCTCATATCGTATTGTACTCTCTTTGGACTGCTTGGCTAAATTAAATTTTCATTACTTCCTATGCATTTATTTTTGCCCCTAAAGTGGTTGTGATAGGTTCATCATACAATTTTAATTCATAATTTTGAGCCTATTGCTGGATGTAAGTCTGAATTATATGGGGCACTGTCAGAAACAGATAATCATTTGTCAAAGGCTTTTCTAAGCAGGAAAACAGTGCAGTGACGCAAGGCAATATCCATCTCCACCTTCTTTGCTCTTTCTGCCATGATTACGTTACAATATATCATTGCTTGCGGCATCAATAACAAACTGTAAGGAACTAGTGATCGACAGGTGTGGAGAGCAATGTATACAGAGTGATAAAAGAATCCCCAATATTAAAACAATATCTCAATCAACAATGTTAATTCATAGTTGTTACCTGTATTTTTCATTTATATTTTGTGCCCCAAGCCATGTTTACTCTATTACTGTAGGTAGTTCTACAGCTTGCTAGACCGCTCCATAGTGAAGACTAGCTTATCATACGCTAAACTGAAGAAAATAGTAAAAATCTGCCTTGGGTTTAAAGATTATAACTCTTTAAGTATGTGCAAGGCCAAACAGGACCTGAACTTCAACACACCCTGCAACCCGCTGCGAAACTGACGATGCTATATAAATCCTGTATAATAATAATAATAAAAAAAACCCTGGTATAGAGTCAGGGGCACCTGTGTGTTATACTTTCCTTTATGGAGTTTCCCTGTGAACTAATTTTAAATGTGTGTACAATAATGTGAGTGCAGCTGCTTCCCCTCACTAATTATCAATAATTATTTATAATACTTTTTTAGTAAGTTTTCACTAAGCACAGGTATTTTTATTTTTCAACTAATTACAGATGTTTCTGTGTCCTGTGAGAAATGAAAATGGCATTGTACCCTTCCTTGCCACTTATAACTTGCCAGAGACTTAGTGAATGGCAAGAAAAGTACAATATGCCGAGATAAACCTTGAAAATAATACAGATGTTATGTCATTTTTTTTTTTGTTTCTGTACATTATATAGTTCTCTATATATCTATCTATAGTCAAAAAGATAGTTAATTTGAGTGGAATAGGTAATAAGTCACTGCCACCAAAAACAGTGTTCTGTCCAAAAGACTAGGTAAAAAGAATCAGTGAGCTGCAAACATTGTTTCAATTGTGCAAGCTAAGGTGATCTGGGTAATGTAAAAGGTCAAATTTACTATATGGAGCATACAAAGCATTTACTTACCGTTCTTCAGTTCCTGCACGACTCTAAGACAAGCAGCTAGAAATTAAAGTACATAGAAAGGCTCATTACCAATGTTATGTCAATGTAGTACTCAAGAAACAGTACACTAAGGTCAAAGAAAAAACACTGTACAAATGCATTTTTTCTCTCTTTCATCAGTCACACTGCTGCTCTGGCTCTGTTTATCTCTAGTGCAGTAGTGGCTGGGGCCATGTACTTATTTGTGCTGGAACATCATTTTCTCCCACAATAAATATTTTTGCATTCCCCCAGAGATGTATTGCCCGGCAGTGTTAGCACGTCCTATGCCTGTACATTTTAGGAAGAGCCACGGTAGCTAAACACAATTCTAGTCCTAGAAAAAATGCTGCGGGGAGTGGGTGACAACTTCTCAGGAATTTCCATATCTGCATTGCTGCGTTGTCAGCCCTCTCCAGGAAATTAGGTAATTGACTGTGAGAATGAACAAGTAAAGAGCATATGATTTACAGGGAGATAATGAGCAGAGTGATTTACAAAAGGATAAGAAACTTTTTCAAGGAAAAAAGCTTTGAGAAAACTTCCTACCATTTCTTTAACCCACACAAACACTCCCTGCAATACTGTGCAATACTGTGCTGTATACATATACATTGATACTATTACACTATGAATATGCAAGTGAACCTCAGTTTGCAGTGCTTTTATTTTTTGTAGTAATAGAGGCAAGTAATAGTCTAAAACAGGGGTTTCCCCAGTCATCTTCCAGGACAGCCCTTGAGAGATGGAGCTCATCACACCTGACAGGAAACACATTAAACAGCTCTTTAAAAGGCGGTCCCTCAGGCATCTGGTCAGTTTTTTGTGTTTCCTCAGCCGAGGAGACATGTTGCAGAGGAACCGTCTTCTAAAGAGGGAGTAAGTAGAGCTCCACCGCTCAAGGGCTGTCGGGGAGGCAAAGCCAGAGCAAGATAAGAAAGCCCTATCAGAGGAATGGCTGCAGATGAAATCTCTCCTTTGCCAAATGGGTTCCCTCCGCAGGTGCAGGAGTTCCCCGTCCCCTTACCTCTCTCCAGAGCCCGGCGAGGGAGTGGGCGGTGGGGATGCATGTAGGCGGCATCGCTGGAGACCTTTTTCTCTCCTCATCATGTTTTTTGAAAATTCGCGCTGTACGCTGGAGGAGCGCGGAGCGTCACTTCCGGCGGACGTGCATCATCACCGTGCGCTGGAGGAAGTAATTCCTACCTCCAGGTGCAGAGAGGAAGGGGAGGGCCAGGCCGGTGTCATATTAAAGGCGCCACAGCATGGCTACAGCGCCGAGGACTGCAGTATGGAGGCACACGCTTCGGGTGAAGCCAGCACCGGCTCTTCACAGGTAGGCTGGCGGTGCCGGAACCTTTTTCCTGTGCCTAAATTTTTCTGTGATGTGGTAAAAAGAGCTAGCAAAGGCATTTATGTGAAACCTTTAGTGTAGCTCTGGTGGGTGCTAGGAGGGCAGGTGGTCAGATATAATATGCATTTAACTGTCCCTTGTTTATGTCATCCTTTCCGCTAGAAGGAGCATTCTAAAGCGGGGAAGGCAGCTGCTTAGACGGACAAAAGAAAATGCCCAGCTTGCAGCACAAGACTGCCCTCAAATTATGCTAAAACCTTATGCCAGACATGCATTACAGGGGTCCTACAAACAGAGGAAGATTCCCCTTTTAGCAAATTCCTATGCTCCTTCAAGGATGAGGTTCAGTCTACCTTTTCATCATTCAGGAGACTTATATCAGAGGTTCAGGTACCAGGGAAGGTCCTGGACAAACCAGTACCCACCTCACCTACTCACCCCACTTCAGGCTTAGGAGAGCCATCAGGGAGTAGGGAAATCCCACATCTTTCCACTGACCCGGATTCTGCTCAGTCCTCTGGACAGGACGAAGGTCAGGATGAAACATCCACTTATATCGGGGGTCGTTAAGCAGGTGAAGGAGGACACTTTCAAATTTGGACCTTCACCTACAAAGTAGGACTGGAAGCAGGACAGGTCTCCTGACTCGTCTTAGGCCCAGTCACCTTTCTACACCCTAAAGGGATGAGGGACTACCGAGAGGATTCGGACTTCACCCCACTCATCCACTCCACCCATGACCAAACAGGTCCTGGAAGGGACCATGGACTTGGAGACTATATTCAGAGGACTTACTACTTTTCCATCTGACTTGGAGTAGGAACTTCCTCGTATCCTTAAACGATTTTCCCCTTAGAAGGAGACAAACATCCTGGGGACATTACGTACAGACCGTATTCCAAAATCGTATTAAACTCCCGTCAGAACA
>BLSH010284905.1:249803-288772 GCA_018402905.1 Glandirana rugosa | reverse complement strand
TAGCTTATCTGGAAGCCACTAGAGGCTTCAGATCATCGGAGGCCCTGTTTGTCCTTTTCTCAGGAGCCCGGAAGGGAAAACAAGCCTCTAAAGGGACGATAGCAAGGTGGATTAAAATGGCTATAACAGAAGGCTACAAGGCATTACACTTGAGTCCTCCACAAGGGCTAAATGCTCATTCCACAAGGGCATTAGCAACTTCCTGGGCGGAAAGAGCCGGTGCTACCCCAGAGCAGATATGCAAAGCTGCCACATGGTCGAGTATGTCAACATTCATTCGACATTACCGATTGGATCTGTTGGGGAGTCAGGATCAAGCGTTTGGAAGGAAAGTCCTCCAAGCAGTGGTCCCACCCTAAATGGAGTGAGTACTTGTGTATCCTCTCAAGGGCTGTCCTGGAAGACGACTGGGGAAAAACCGGAGTTAGACTTACCGGTAACTCTGTTTCCAGGAGTCTTCCAGGACAGCACGTTCCCATCCTTGTTGTATGCATAAATAAGTCGGTGTATGTTGTTTAAAACTGTCTTTCAGTTCCGTCCTTCGGTTCTTGGATAAAACTGACCAGATGCCTGAGGGACCGCCTTTTAAAGAGCTGTGCAATGTGTTTCCTGTCAGGTGTGATGAGCTCCATCTCTCAAGGGCTGTCCTGGAAGACTCCTGGAAACAGAGTTACCGGTAAGTCTAACTCCGGTTTTTCCAGACGTTCTAAACAAAGGGCCAGTTTACTGTCCTTCAGGCTGGACTGTGGCTTTTGGACGTAGAAAAGGTCCCGATGTCAGTGAAAGGAATTGTGCCCCATCATTGATGGGAGGAATTGTGCTTCATCTTTGGTGTCATTGGGAGAAGTTGTATTCCATCATTGGTGTCATTGGACCGCATTGCTGGCAGTGCTGGTTTTATAAGGGGGCAAAAGGGGAAACTGCCCTGGGCCCCCTTGACAGGAAGGCCCCCTTTTTCCTGTACAAAAATAATATAAAACAATATAACATGTTAATATAAAATAAATAATAAAATATAAACAATATATATATATATATATATATATATATATATATATATATATAAAATTAAAAAATTACTTTCTTTTACTAAACGTATCTTGGGAAGTAATATTTTGCTTGCCATCATCTGTAAACGTTTTTACTCTGGACTGGTATATTGTATCATTTAAAAAATAAAATTTTGGGAGCTCAAGCAAACCACACATAGGGTACTTACACGCTTAAGGAAGGTAGCCTGTGACTGCATGTGTGTGTGCAGGCGTGACCTCAGACTGATGTTGTCAGCTCTGTGTATGAGGGGCCCCCAAACCTGAACTGTCCCGAGGCCCCCCAAGGTCTAAATTTGGCCCTGATTGTGGTGTCAGTGGGAGGATATGTGTTCCATCATTGGAGTAATTGGGCCCTATTGTTAGTGTCATTGGGAGGAATTGTGTTTCATCATTGGTGTAATTGGAAGAAATTGCTCCCCATCATTAATGTCATGGGGCCTCATTGTTGATGTCATTGGGAGAAATTGTGCCCTATCTTTGGTGTCATTGGAAGGAATTGTGCCCCATCATTGGTGTCATTGGGCGGAATTTCATTATGTTCCATTGTTGGTATCAGTGGATGAAATAGTGCCCCAAAGGCTGGATAAAAGCAAGCAAATGGCTGCAGTTTGGAGGCCACTGCTGTAAAGCCAAAACTTTCCAACCTAGTTAATAAAATCTGTTCCTAGCAGAGATTCCCCCAAGCTTATCATTGCCCATTAGACTGTCTGACTGTCATCTGAACCTGTGGATATCACAGCTATGTAATGTTCCAGAGTGCCTTAGGTTATCACAACTAGCTTGTGCATCTTAATAGCCAAAAGCAGTGACATAAGTGTGTTGTAAAAACCAACCTGGGAAAATTGTGGTGTAAATCAGTCTCAGTGTAAAGGAGGTTCACACATTCAGTTCTTTTTGATTTTGTGTTTAAGTTTTATAGATGTGAAATATGAAAAATGTGTTTTCAGTTTAGTACTGAAATGCAAAATGTAAGCGCAATGCAGTTGTTCTAAATGTGTCAAGGAAAATGTACCAGACATATGAACAGAATAATTCTATTGCGTACAGCAGTTACAGCTTAGATATACACAATTGTTGTGCCTCTTTTGCTAATTATGCCCTGCATTGTCAAAGACAGACAGGTGTGTATTATAGAATCAGCCCTGAATGAAGGACAAGGGAGGTAGCCCTTCTTGGAGAAGCTCATTGAGCTGTCACATAGCAGAGGCACAAATACACAGAATGAGTGTGACGGAGTTTTGCATTGAAAGGCTAAAATAAGAGTCTCTGTTTAGTACGTACAAGAGTGCGTAGACAAGGGAATTTTTTCTAGCCTCTGACGTACATGTTGTGAGTGTAGATTCCCGCCAGCCTTTTGCTGTGTAACTATTTCATTTCTGAGCCTTTTTCTAAGCACTTGGAATGAGAAGGATTAGGGAATTTGCTTGGCATGCAAAATCCACAGAAATGATTTGCTGGTCATGATGCTTTGAGCTGTGGATGAAGTGACTTCTACTCTGTGGCAGGCAAGAACCACAGTAACTGTCCATCACATGCTTTAGTGATTTGATATTTAGATTTCCTAGTGGATATAGTGTGCGGTGATGTGTTTCTCTAAGTACGTAGTAGGGAACTTTTTGCAAATTTGTTGTTTTAGCGCAGCTCAGATGCTTGAAGTTGTTGAGAATTTTAATTCTAAGTAAAAATTGTGTGAATCATGGGTGAAAACATTTAAAATAAACCTCAAAGTTTACACAACTCTTGTTGTTTAGGACACTAACGTTTTTCATAAGCTCCATAAGCTAGAAAAAATCCTGGATGAAAAATGCTGATAACAGCATTTTTGTGCCAGTTTCCAGTAGCATTTCAGCTTTAGGAGCATTTGAGCATTAGCATTTTATTAGTATTTTTGCAGTACATGAAGAAAAAAAGGAGCATTTTAGTAGCATTTAGAAGCACACTAGCATTTTTTTTTTAAACTAAAAAATTCTGGAAAAAAAGGCTGGTAATATCTTTTTGTAGTAGCATTTTAGCTGTGTTTTAGGAGTGTTTGGGAGCATTTAGGACCATTAGCGTTTTATCAGCTTTTTTGTAATAAAAGGGAAAAAAGCTCAAAAAACCCTATTAGTAGGATTTAGGAGCATTTAGCAGTGTTTTGGAGCATTTCTGCTGGAAAAATGCTCCAAGAAACTTAATAGCTTAAAGTAGTGTGCATGGGCACATATGATAACACTATTTAGCTTCTAGGAGCAGAAAAAATGCTAATAACAGCGTCTAGGAGCCTAAACACACTAGTGTGCATGGGGCCTTAAAGAAAAAAAATATAATTGGCTGCAGATTTAAATGGAAACAGAAAGGGCTTTTTAAAACTTTGAAGGTACAGTCTACCTGTTGCCTATCTGCTTAGCACATTTTTTTTTTTGTTTTTTGTTTTTTTTATCCAGGCACAGCTGTAATACACTTGTCCACCTCGTTATCTTTTATGATCTTATAATCTTGGAACACCTTTTCTGGCGCTGAAACACTTACTGTTGCCCACACATAGAATGCCATTATGAAAACTTTTCTCACAGCCAGTAATCAAATTCAAACCAGCTTTTGAAATTTGAATGTGACTGGTGATGTAGGAAACAGAGGATAGGTTTCAAAAGTATTCTCCTACTGGAGAATTGAGATTTATGTCATTTGGGTAGACCTTCTGATTTTAGTATAGTTGCAATGTTTACTAGATAGCATAGTAGCGTAGTGAGTACTTTTGCCTTTCCCCTGGAATTTCTTGTTGTAACCAGGAGGATGGCTAATATCTGCATTACTAGCAAAGCGCTAGTTGTAGAATTTAAAGCATAGCTAACTCAAGAACAAAAAGGCAATCAATAGCAGCATACAGGTCTGAGAGGTGATGGCTGCATTATTTTTCTTATTTTATTCAAGCTAAGTACATTTATCTGCACATACAGAAAATGCTAGTTGATCTCATCAAATGCAGTGTCCTTATTACTTTCATTAGGCTGCACTAAAGAATATCTTCCTTCCTAGCTATTATCTGTAAACTGCCAATTGCAATGCCCCCATGTAATGAAGATGAAGAGGTATGGATATGTTTGTAGTCCATATCTGGAGAGAAGCCCAGGGTAACAACCATGGCTTCCTCCATAGATACAGTGAAGGAGTAGCATAGCTCCCAAGGGATAGGAAGTGTGTTATTTACAGGATTACCATTTGAAAATAAACCAAAAGAAAATGAATGTAACAACCACACCAAGGACTGTTAAGCTGCAATATATTCCACTTTTGGGTTTAGACAGAAACATTAAATAAACAAGGAGATACAATATTTCCAAATGTTGAGGGAAGGTATGTCTCGCATCAAGGAAGAATTTACCATTAATTTTTTATATATATATATATATATATATATAGGCTATATTGAAATTTGTCTGCCTGTGAAAAGTAGAGACAGTTAGGGTGGGGGTATGGGAGAGGGGTAGTAATTAAGTTGTTCCTGTTATGTCATAAAAGTTTATTTAAACCATAACTGCAACCAGTGAATAACTTAAATCACTGGTTAGTTCATCAAACGCATACATTACAATGGACAATGTCTAACCTAATATACGCTCCTGTAACTACCACCATTTATGTAGCCAGATGCAAAGCCAGGGCAGCACCATCTTTATTTATGTGAGTCACATCATTACTGTAGATCATTTGTTTCTCATTGTGAATGGTTGAGCCCATTTCAAGCCCCCGGTTAAAGTTCTGTACATGGCAATGCAAGTAGAAATGTTGTCTCACTATATTATCATTGAATTGTTTCCTTGGGCATAATGTAAATAATGGCTCATTTTATTTAATGATATGAGTAATTGTATTCCTTCTATTATGTTTAAGGCATTGAATACAGTTCACTCATGCCTTGCCCTCAGATTTTATATGAAGGGGCTCCAGAGAATGCTGCCATGAGCAATATAATTACATACATGAAATTCATCCTCACGTCTGTTGCTTTCACAAGCTTTTGCTTCTATAAATTACAAATACATTTCCAAATGTTACAATTTCTTGTAATATATACAAGCCTAGGGAAATTGTGTATCCCAGTAGAATGTGGGTTGTTACAGTGTGGAAACAGTAGGGGATGCTTTCCATACCATTGTTTAGAAGAGCCAGCTCTGGGGAGGGGATTAACTTTAATCCATTTACTCCTGTGAGAAGCTGAAATGATCTATGCCATAGTTTGGATATTTGGGAGCAGTGTATGCTGGGATAGGTCTGCGAAAATTTGTAGTTGGCCGTAAGGGTTGGGTAGAGCTCCCATGGTTTTTGTTTTTTGCATGAGCTGCTCCTTCACATGGTAAAAGTGTATGCGAAGGATCACATCTCTTGGGAATGCTCCCAGCAAAACATGGGAAACTCCATCACCTATCATGTTTATGCTGTGTTCAAGATTCTGCATTACTGATAGCATGTCAGCTTGCAAGGAGCTTCTCAATCAGACCAACATGCCCTGCGGTGTCAATCACGATGGAGTCATTTTGTGGGCTTGAAGGTGGCAGTGTGTGAGAAGTATAGTAAACATGGCTCACCTCATCATTTGTAGTGCGGGAGTACATTCTCATTTTAGTCACGGCTGGGCTGCTGGAGGCAGGGAAGTGCGGCAGAGATTACAGCGGTTCTGTCCCGTGGTGCAGGGGACCCCCAGGGTTGAATTCTGCTGGATGTTCCAGATGATGGTAAGGGAGGGCTGCTGTGAGTGCTGCTGTAGATGTACCGGCCGCGGCGCCATTTTGACCATGCCTCGTGGCCAGCTGGTACATGATCTCTGTGAGCTTCCATGGGAGCCTGCTCTCTTTTTTTCTGTGCCATAGCTTCACAGGGGTGGTGGGTGTAATAGGGTGGCTCCAGTTCATGGGAATCGCTGAGGAAAGGCAGGTAGTCGCTGTATAAGCTGGCCCTGTGTGAGGATATCGGTCTTCACGCGTCCATCTTGTCCGCGCGCTGGCCACACTCCCGGAATTTTAGTTTTATTTTGGTGTTTCTCCCTGGAGTTTGTAAGTGTTTTTAGCCATTTTAATAAACATTATAAGGATTCACACTATGCAAGCTTGTTGCCCCTTTCCTTTTTCTCTCTGAGTGCCAATTGGTCACCGTGTGGTTTCCTGATGAGCGCTGAGTATTCCGTTATGTGGGGTTTGGGATCAAGCAGCCTATAACAGAGCATGTTTTGACTTCTCAAGACATTGAGAGTCACATATATTCTGGTAAGTGCATATATGTGCTTTGGTGGATGGAGCACTGGGTGTTTCACATATGAGAATATTTGAAAAGCACTTCTCTTTGTAAAAGAGGATTTTTCACGTTGGTGGATACAAACCTTTCACTCTTGCATGGGCATTTGTTTAATATTTGGACTTTATGTAATATTATTTATTTTATTTATGTTTATTTATGTTATGTAAATATTGCACTTGATTTTCCATGAGCGCGGCATATGTATATATTCTTTATCTTTATTCAATTTTGTATGCCCTATACCTATTTGTGTGCTGTTGCTGTTTATTTTCACTTTATTTGTAGTATCTTTTGCACGTTCATTTTTTTGTCTTTGTTTCTATTTTTAATATGTTCTAACAACCTTGTACTCTTTATGAAATATAAAACCTGAACACAGCACATTTTACTTACAATCTGCAGTCCTTGACAAAAGCTGATATCTTGTATTGACTGTACGTTTACACAAAATGTAAACAAATGAGTGATTGCCAGCATGGATACAGAATAAATTATATAGATTTCTTAAACCCTTCCATCCAGTGGCTAATCTATCCTGTCAGTTTCATGGTTATTTCCCTGGGTCATAGTGAACTAGCGGAATGCTTATTCAGCAAACAAAATCAATGATACAACTTTATGCAAGTGTTGTGATCAGGGGAGGGTTGGCAGCTTTAGGCCTGGGGGGCAAGTCCAGTCAGGTGGCCCATTGAACCGCCGAAACAGCTCACCATCCATGCCCACCTGCTTTTATAACGGATATTGATGTTTTGAAGCAAGACAAATATAATACAATGCGGTAACATAATTTAATGTTAATAGCAACAAAGGAGGTTTAACAAAAATAATGCATCAATGCAGCTTATCAGTGCCCACCAATGCAGCCTCACCAGTGCCCATCATTGCAGCCTCACCAGTGCCCATCGGTGCAGCCTCATCGGTGCCCATCAATGCAGCCTCATCAGTGCCCATCAATGCAGCCTCATCAGTGCCCATCAATGCAGCCTGATCAGTGCCCATCAATGCAGCCTCATCAGTGCCCATCCAAAGCAGCCTGCAATGCAGAGAGAGTAGAGCCGCCGGATTACACAGAGCGGGGATCTCCGTTTACCTGGTGCGGTCACTGTCATATGAAGTCCCGCCTCCTGGACCGGCTCCTATGATAGACATCACCAGTGTGCTGTCTATTATAGAAACTGGTCCAGAAGGTAGGACCTTGTAAGCAGGAGATCCCCACTCTGTGTAATCCGGCGCTCCCCCCAAGGCAGCCCAATGGGCCCAGCAGGATCCTGGGCACCCCCCCTTTGCCTGCAGTTAGTTGGTGGCTGCGCCCCTGGCCCCTACTTCCTTCCTCCACAAGAAGAAAAAAGTGTGAGAGGGCAGTGACTGTCGGCCATTTTGAATGTAAGTTAGGGTGGCCTGGGAGGCAATTGCCCCCCTCCCCCCCGGTCCAGCCCCCCCCTGGTTGTGATACAACTTTGCTTTATGCATATAAATATTTCACTCTTTGTAACAATTGGTCTGTAAGGCCATCCATCACAGTAAAAGTCCAATAGGAAGGGTCTGGAAGTGGTGAGTCTAAGCAGACCTTTTACCATAGAAGCTGATATTTGCTTTTATCAGCTGCCTATATCTTTAAATCTAGTGATTGTTTCAACCTGACACTGAAGCTCCATCAGAACTGCTGCAATATAACACTTTCAGACGTGCTTCGTTTTTACAATTATTACCATTTTCTAAGTAACATTTTGCTACAGAAATAATTTGACTGTACCGTGAAAGATGGTTATTCGATGTCCGTTTTAGACAGGGCAGCTTTGCATTGAAACACTTTTAAAAACAGATTATTGATTGGCTGCTTAAGCAGCAAGCCATGGGAGGTGTTTTTTCTAAATATGGACTTCCTGGGGCCCGTCACCAGGAGAAAGCGTTTAATAGTACCTGATATGCAACATGTGACTTTTGTTTAAAAGGTAAATGTGCCCAGGTCAAAGATCACTCTAGGGAGCCTACACTGCCTTTTTAAAATAGGATTTAATGCTTCTGGTTCAAGTGTCCAGTAAATATAACAGCCTTGGACTAAATGAAAGTAGGTCCAACATTTTATGTTCCTTGTTTTAAACTATAAGAGTTGTGCTGCCTTTATCTGATAACTGCTTTAAGTCTTCATAGATAAATGCTAATTTTACATAAGGATATTGTTCCCCATTTGAGAAAATTGGTTAGTGTATACGTTTTTGCAGCTTATTTCTGTCATGGTATATACATTTTTACACAGACATTTGTTCAGTTTACAAAATGTTATCTCCCTTGAAGGCATATTGCATAAAAGCTAAATGTCTTGTTTAATAAGTGTCTGACAGTAAAATTAAAATAATTTTTGCCTGTATTCTTTCTGGAGCTTTTGCTGCACATTTGCTGGTGTGATTATGTGAGAAAGAAAGCTTATTATGCATATTATTCTGGACTATCCCTGGCTCCTCCTGATTCTTAAGCTTTTTCTGCTTGTCTCATAAGCTCCCGGGGATCTCATGAGATCTAATGGCTCCTGCGTTGTTGTCATATGTAAGTGCAAAATAGCAGCCACCATAATTAAAAGATGCTGCAGAGGTCAGAGTAGCTGCAAGTTAATATCTCCAGGACAAAATAGCACTGAGTCTGATGCCTAGTGACACTGAAACTAATGCTGCTTATTACTGCTAATATTGGGTTGCTGGCAGAAATATTTAGGGTTTCTACAAACAAAAAGTAGACCAGAAGTTTCTGATCCGGTCTGCAATCATTCATGTGCAGAATTTCTACCTTGTCTCTGGCTTTTCAAACTGCTACAGTATCTCACAAAAGTGAGTACACCCCTCACATTTTTGTAAATATTTTATTATATCTTTTCATGTGACAACACTGAAGAAATTACACTTTGCTACAATGTAAAGTAGTGAGTGTACAGCTTGTATAACAGTGTAAATTTGTTGTCCCCTCAAAATAACTCAACACTCAGCCATTAATGTCTAAGTCGCTGGCAACAAAAGTGAGTACACCCCTAAATGAAAATGTCCAAATTGGCCCAAAGTGTCAATATTTTGTGTGGCCACCATTATTTTCAAGCACTGCCTTAATCCCCTTGGGCATGGAGTTCACCAGCACTTCACAGGTTGCCACTGGAGTCCTCTTCCACTCCTCCATGACGACATCACGGAGCTGGTGAATGTTAGAGACCTTGTGCTCCTCCACCTTCCATTTGAGGATGCCCCACAGATGCTCAATAGGGTTTAGGTCTGGATACATACTTGATAGTTAATCATCTTTACCCTCAGCTTCTTTAGCAAGGCAGTGGTTGTCTTGGAGGTGTGTTTGGGGTTGTTATCATGTTGGAATACTGCCCTGCAGCCCAGTCTCTGAAGGGAGGGGATCATGCTCTGCTTCAGTATGTCACAGTACATGTTGGCATTCATGGTTCCCTCAGTGAACTGTAGCTCCCCAGTGCCAGGAGCACTCATGCAGCCCCAGACCATGACACTCTCACCACCATGCTTGACTGTAGGCAAGACACACTTGTCTTTGTAATCCTCACCTGGTTAACGTCACACACGCTTGACACCATCTAAACTAAATAAATTTATCTTGGTCTCATCAGACCACAGGCCACAGTTGCAGTAATGCATGTCCTTAGTCTGCTTGTCTTCAGCAAACTATTTTCAGGCTTTCTTGTGCCTCATCTTCAGAAGAGGCTTCCTTCTAGGATGACAGCCATGTAGGCCAATTTGATGCAGTGTGCAGCGTATGGTCTGAACACTGACAGGCTGACCCCTTCAACCTCTGCGGCAATGCTGGCAGCACTCATACATCTATTTTCTAAAGGCAACCTCTGGATATGACGCTGAGCATGTGCACTCAACCTCTTTGGTCAACCATGACGAGGCCTGCTCTGAGTGGAACCTGTCCTATTAAACCGCTGTATAGTCTTGGCCACCGTGCTGCAGCTCATTTTCAGGGTCTTGGCAATCTTCTTATAGCCTAGGCCATCTTTATGTAGAGCAACAATTCTTTTTTTCAGATCCTCAGAGAGTTCTTTGCCATGAGGTGCCATGCTGAACTTCCGGTGACCAGTATGAGAGCGTGAGAGCGATCACACCAAATTTAACACACCTGCTCCCCATTCTCTCCTGAGACCTTGTTACACTAACGAGTCACATGACACTGGGGAGGGAAAATGGCTAATTGGGCCCAATTTGGACATTTTCACTTAGGGGTGTCCTCACTTTTGTTGCCAGTGTTTTAGACATTTATGGCTGTGTGTTGAGTTATTTTCAGGGGACAGCAAATTTACACTGTTATACAAGCTGTACACTCACTACTTTACATTGTAGTGAATTGTAATTTCTTCAGTGTTGTCACATGGAAAGGTATAATAAAATATTTACAAAAATATGAGGGGTGTACTCACTTTTGTGAGATACTATATATTACTGCCTACCCTAGATCTTATGATGTGGAATTTTACAAACTTACCACATGGCCAAAAGCATGCGGACAACACCAGAAATATTGAGGTGTTTTCAATGAAGGGAAAGGCCATCTTGTGTCCCAGCATGACTATTCACCTGTTCACAAAGCCAGTTCCAAAAGGACATGGTTTGACCAGTTTGGTAGGAAGGAACTTGAAAGACCTGAACCCAATTGAACAAGGAGTATTTGGAAAGCCAACTGCAAACTATGTCTTCTCACAACCATCGGCACCTCACCTCATAAATATTCTTTTTGTTGAATGGGCACAAATTCCCATAGTCACGCTCCATAATTTTGTGCAAAGCTTTCCAAAAGAGCACAGACTGTTATTTCTGTAAATTAGGTCTGACCTGGGTGCAAGACATTTTTGCCCAACACATACACACACACACACACACTCACACACACACAAAATTGACAATTTGCGACTCAGATCTGAGAACTGGTGCATTGGGAGGTCACATGCTCTCCCATACTTGGGATACCTACTCTGTAATAATGAGAGGGCTCCAACAGAATGGGGAGGCAACAAGAGAACACAGATGGCTGAGTATACTTTGCTAGGGGGGTGGGCTATAAGGAGGTGCACTCCCTCTCCTGGAAAGCACTAGGTTCTTCTTTTTCTCTGGTGCTTTAGGAGAAGACTCAAGAAAATGGTGTGGGTATTGCAGATCACCTGTGTCCAGGTGCAACCATTCATTCGATGGAAGCTGGAGTTAAATTAGAATTCCCATATCATAATAAAAAGATTAAAAAATATATATATTCAAACTAGACCCTAGAAAAGTACAGCTCTATGAAGTCTCATGCGTATGTTTTTTCGTTCTTTATAAGTCATAAAATACCCTAAAATGATTCAGTATATCTACAAGATATTGCCAAAAGTTTCCATAGACATATTTGTGGTAGATATTAATAATGCTGCTACCAACCATATTAGTTGGCACTCAGCAGTACATTGCAAAGAACATTAAGCCTAAAATTAAATTTACATTGTGTGAAAGAGCTTCTAATTATATTCACAAGTGTGTCTCATAAGGCAATTGTATGTATGGTAAGGCTAGGAATAATGAATTGTTGCAAGTGCTGTTTAACATTTTGCATTAAGTCCCAAAGGAGTTTAGCTATGCCTCCGATGTTCATTTTGTTATATTATAGGTAAATATAATACACAATGAAAAGTAGGCCCCAACATTTAAACAAGGGGAACAACCCACTTGCTCAGTGCTTCTGTTTTTACCCCCATTGTTACTATTAATTTTGGTGCCTTTCAGTACTGGTGGTCAGTATGCCGGTCATTATTTTTCTTCCTATATTATACCAGCTCTTCCAACAGGTCCTACTTTTGCCCAAGGCAGAACTTATGCTAGCACCCCTTCTATCAGTAAGGGATAAGGTTCAGTTTCAAAATCACCTTGGAAGCAAATTTCCTGGTTCAGCATATTTCAGAATTTATAGACAAAAACACCTAAACCCATAATGCACTACATAGCCCTTGCCCCTGGTCAGGTGGGTCTCTAAGAACAAATAATCTCAAGCATTGCATAAGACAGCCTCTGCACTTTAAAAGAATGGGCTTCCAATAGCCATTAGTGTGGGTAAGAACTGGTTAGGGAAAGCTGACAAATCTGTGTAGGGACAGCGTAGAGAGAAATACAAGGCTATGTACTGTGTGTAATGATCTGGGGTATTTTACCCCACTCCAAAACTCCATTTTAGGGCCAAACAGTACTTATTTGCAGTATCTCTGCTTAGGCCTCCTGCCTTGGTCCTCCAGACCATCAAACACAGTGTCCCAGTGCTCATGCACTAACTGCTGAACCTTCCCGCTGTTTCTCCTGCAGCTCCCTGATGCTACATCCTCACAGGCTTGGCCTTTCACTGTCCCCACATGTACAATATGGAGCAACATGCTCCTTACAGCTCCCTTTCACCCCCTCGGGAGGGTGGAGCCACTCACCTCTAATTCTGGCTCTTACATAAGCCCAGCACACACCTGTATAAGTAGTGTCCCTGTTTTCTGCAAAATATGGCCCAAAGTGCCAAAATAAACAGTGTCACGGGCTCGCCTCTCTACAAGTGCTATACATTTGGCTGCAGTGTGGTGGGATGCATACCCTTGTGTACCTCCCTTTGTTCACAGTTTCACACTTTCTTTCCTAGGACTCTTTTTTTCTGTATCAGCAGCAAATGTGTTTGTTTGCTACCCTCTGTGCCACCTCTTTTAAGTATTTTGTCCTTCATTGACTTTCTGCTAGGTTTATAAAAAGAAAAAAGAGAAACGTTAGTTTTCTAGGGGTCCATTTATAAATGTTTTATGCAACTTTTACTCAGGATTCACACATTTTCCTAATTTAATCCATTTATAAAAAATATGTCTTGGATGAAAGCTGTGTAAACCTGTTGAGTCAGTAATAATGCTATTTCAAGCTCCATGACCTGCATTGATGGCTAGTGGTAGTGCTGTTATTCCATCCCTCCCACCTTACATTGTTGGTCACTGGCAGGCCATTCAGTGTTTACTTACCAGATCATCCATTTCCGTGCCACTCTTTGATGCCTATGAGCCAGGATTATACAACTACTGTCTTCATGGCTTAATTTCAGTGCCAGGTGCAGAAATGCAGAGAATGTCCCAGTAGCTGGCATCCTGCTGCCACTCTGAAGGAGCCAGTGGTCTGCTTGTTAAGCATTGGGGCCCTAGCGTGTATGTACAGTGTGTGTATATATATATATATATATATATATATATATATATATATACACATATACACAGTATCTCGCAAAAGTGAGTACACCCCTCATATTTTTGTAAATATTTTATTATATCTTTCCATGTGACAACACTGAAGAAATGACACTTTGCTACAATGTAAAGTAGTGAGTGTACAGCTCGTATAACAGCATAAATTTGCTGCCCCCCTCAAAATAACTCAACACACAGCCATTAATGTCTAGTGGCGACAAAAGTGAGTACACCCCTAAGTAAAAATGTCAATTTTTCCATGTCCATGTACTGTTATACAAGCTGTACACTCACTACTTTACATTGTAGCAAAGTGTCATTTCTTCAGTGGTGTCACATGAAAAAGATATAATAAAATATTTACAAAAATGTGAGGGGTGTACTCACTTTTGTAAGATACTGTGTGTATATATATATATATATATATATATAATATCATACAAGCATAGAGGTGGGGCACAAGCCTTTTTGTTCCTTCAGCCCTGGTCCACACTTGTGCGATGCGGGAACCAGAGCCAGTTCAGAGGCGGTTCCCGTATCACACCTCTTCCGCAGGGAGTTCACACTGCCTTCTGAGAACCGCTGCGGGTATTCTTAAAAAGTTAATGACACCCCCAGATTTGTTCATAGATCGCAGTGCGAACTGTGAACTCGCACAGGAATCAGATCGCATAGGTGAGAACACCCATGCGATCCGATTCCAGTGCGGGAAAAAAAAGGCTTTTTTGGTGCGAATCTAATCCGAGTTTAGCCATACAACTCTATGGCTGAACTCGCATTGCTCAGAGATTGTATGTGATCGGCACCTGCGGATCGCGGTAGTGTGAACCCGGGCTCACACCACTTACCACTTTAATGTAATTGAAAGGATTTTCTATGTTGTCCTTGAAACCACATGAAAAAGTCCCTCTCCCTGTTCTATGTTCATTTTTTTATATTGGTCCAGGTGTGCAACCCTTTGGCAGTGCCTAACTTCCTTTCCCTATTTTTGATAATATTTTGTTTATTAGAACCACAAAATGAATGCATTGATTATCAAGATGCGCTCCCAGCAGACTTGGGGATTGGTTCAAGGGAAAGTATGGATTTTCCAAATTTTGGGGACAATTTGTAAAACTAGCTAGAAATGAAACCCATCCTACATGTTTGTACAAAGGCAAGGTTACACCACCTAACACTGACCATCCGCCATAGGACAAGCCAGATGCTTTCGAGCTGCAAGAATAAAAAGAAATTTACTACTTGTACCATAAAGAATTTTTAGTCTAAACAACACATTTCCTTGTAACCTAGAATAGCCTTTGAAATAATTTACAAATTAGTCATGACCTATTGTTACTGTTATTGCTTCAGTTACTGTCTGCTTATTTAGATCTTCTTTGCTGTGTGTTTATATTCCTTTTTTGTAATTTTTGTTCATTTTGATTCTTTAACAGGGTTATTTAAAGCAATGCAGGAAGCGGAGAGACATGTTCAGTGATGAACAGTTGAAGGTCATCTTTGGAAACATTGAAGACATCTACCGGTTCCAGATGGGCTTTGTTAGAGACCTTGAGAAGCAGTACAATAACGAGGAGCCACATCTCAGTGAAATAGGACCATGTTTTCTAGAACACGTAGGTTTAAATGATCTGAATGTTTAGCATAGTTTGAATGCCTACACTTACAAGTCAAGTTGAAGTGAACCAGTGAGGATAAAATAAGGAGGTTCATCTGAATATTCAGTTTAAAAATGTTTTTCTGTATAGCCATCAAAATCAAAAGAAAAAGTGCAGTTTAGCAAACATTTGCTCATATTCTAAGCTTGTCTTCGGCAATACTAACCCGTGTAAAAACCCAAATTTTAGGGTCTGTAAAGACCTGCTCTGCTGTGCAGTCTGCACTCTATCCCACTCAGACTCTAAGGACACAGTTGAGTGCTTGCATTGAGATAATCACAGGGAACTGCAGTGGAGAATAATGAGGTGTAGACTGGGGCTAAGATTATTCTCTGTGGTAGTTCCCCAGCATTCTAGCAGCACCTGTCTGTCCCCATTACAGTATAATTTTTTTTTATTATACTCTGCACAGCTTTATGCAGTGCACAATTCAATTAAAGGCCAACTCCAGCCAAAACCCAACCCAAGGTAAATTCTTTTGTCACGTTTTTATTGCTGCTTGTAAGTTCATTTGGGAGATTTAAAGCAGTTTTATCCCCCGCATTGTCATTTTTAGCTACAGGTAAGCCTATAACAAGTAACAACCACTACCCTATTGTTTTACCTGCTATCACATCGCAAGGCTCACTTGCGATTTAATAGCAGGACAAACAATAGAGTAGTGGTTGTTACTTGTACAGGAAAGTACCAGCAGTGATATGAATCAGATAAAAGTTCTAACCCTTCTCCATTTTATAGAAAAAAAAGATGTTTTGCTGCAGTCTATATCGTGATTAGATAATTTTGTCACCACTTCCTGTCCTATTGTTTGGACTTGCTTCTTTGTGCGCACCCTAGAGAACATCCACAAACCATTTGTTCTTTGTCCTGGGAATCTGGTGCTGGTAGTTTTTGGTAGAAGGCCCTCTGTTCTGACTCTACTACAAGGCCATAAGCTTTATCTCCAGCTTCATATAGGGCTTATAGGACCTGGTGATCTATTTATCCCTTGCATCAATTTAAACAGTTTAACTCAAGAATAAACTCACATTGAGGAGACAGACGATGAAGCCTTTCAAATGTTCTGTTTAATGGAGGATACTCATAGGTAGAAACACGTTAATGATGTAAGCCACATGGACAACACTCTCTGTGTCGAGTACAAGTGAAAATCATCTTCCTAAAATATAACTTTCCCTTACCTGAACATTAACATCTAACCTAAAATTAATCATTAACACCTACTGGCCCCCTAACTCTACACTACAAGCCCTAACATCACCTTTAACACTTAACCCCAAAAATCGTAACACTGGACCTAACCCATTCAATTTAAACCACCCACCCTTTAACCCTTAAACCAGTGAGCTCCCTAACCATAACCTAATACATTATCTAAGCTTTAACAAGTAACCCTCTATGTTGCCACATTCTCATCCTATACCAATAGCCTCTGCTCCAGTAGGATGCAAGTCTCGCGCTGGAAGCATGCCACTCTGAGATTTTAGTGCCGGGATAACCTGCTTTGAGTTCCTAGAAGAAGGAGGAAAAATTTAACATCTTACAGTGCGTCCTACATAGTCCACAACTTTCTCTCACTTTGACTGTGATGACCTGATGGTAGAGTCTGACTTATGCAGTGGGCAACCTCTCTTACAGCCCTGGTTCAGGAACCCCTGATAGAGCAGACAGGGAGTTTTAGAGCACAGGGGGGCATGAGGGCTGGTCTGGTCACTGATGGTGGTGTGAAGGTCTTTCAGAGGCTCGTGCAAGGCTGAATAATAGTGGTACAGGCCGGGCCAGTAACAGGCGGACAGTGCGGTACAGAAGGAGCAGGCAGGCGGATGGTCAGGTACAAGCAGGTTCGTTAACAGGCAGGCAGCACCGGTACAAGGGTTCAGGCAGAAGAATGGTCGTAGGCAAGCTAGGGGTCGGTGCAGGCAGAATTCAAACAAGGTAAGGTTCAAGCCGGGTCACAGGTAACAAGGATAATCAGGAACAGATAGCCACGGGACAGAGGAGTGCTGTAGAACGGACAGCACTTGCTTCTTGGTGTTGCCTGTTCAAATAGGCTGTCTGGCGCACACCTGCCACGCGCACACCCGTTTGCGCACCTGCCGCGTGCGCACACGCCTGCGCACAGACATTCCAGCCGGAGTCTCGGATTGTGTTTTCTGACAGACTGGTGCCCATTTCTTATTTGTGGGTTCCTGCAACAAATGTGGGTGTACATAACTAAATCAGCTAAGCATGTGCATGTGAATATATAGCCATGTATGTATTTTCTGGGGAATTGCAAATCACACAGTACAGTTGGTGCTCCATAGTAGAAGTCAAAGATGCTATACATAAATATATGCATGTAGGGCAGGAGCAGAACCTTCCATATTGCCAAAACATTCCTTAGAACCAGTACCTTCAATACATTTGTTTTCTATCAATCACATGACTATTATCTCTGTCTTTCTCTATGTTAATATCTGAGACTGTGGGTAGAAAAAAGCACTGAGGGTATATTACTTCAGGTTTTTGCTCAGCACAATAGCAACTACTGCTAGTGCTAACTGCTAGCAGAGAGTGCGGCAGAGCTGACAGCTATGCTATTCAGTATGGAAGTGGACAACTTCTGCCATAGTGGCTGCATGACTACATACATTGAGCTCAAAAGGTGTAAAGCAGGGATCTCAAACTGGTGGTCCTACAGCTGTTGCAGAACTAGAATTCCCATGAGGCATTGCAAGGCTGATAGTTACAAGCATGACTCCCATAGGCAGAGGTGTGATGAGACTTGTAGTTCCGCAACAGCCGGAGGTCTGCCAATTTGGGACCCCTGGTGTAAAGATTGACAGTGGTGTATATAATTCCATAGGCGTGTTACAGCATTGTCACACATGGGCAGGAAGTTAACCAGAACTGCTGTTTGACAGGGTCACCAGATATAAAACTAGACAAAGAGAGGGATTTGAAGAATTGGATCGTTAGTATAAGCCAAATGTTTGTTTTTGACCAAACTTGCACTTTAAAAGTAATGTTTCTTCAGAGAACCTAAAGAACATAAAGAAACCATTGCTGACTTCTCATTCTGAAACAGTTACCTGGCTGTCATGCCATTATCACCGACCATGCCAAGTCACTGATTTATAGCAAGTATGCAGATCAGGACTTTCCCACTTCCGACTTTCCGACTTAGAGGAACTGCAGTCTGCTCACATAATTTTTAATAAAAATATCTTTGCCATTCTGAAGCTTCCCTCCAACCACATTGCATATTATTTTATATACACTGTGATTCTGTACTTGCCAAATATGCTGCAGAAATCTCCCTCCACTAAATCTGGCTGCATCCATTTTAACTGTGGGCAGCTGAAGCTGCTGCCTGTTTACTTCCTGGATTTACACAGATACGCACCTCCAGCTCTGCAGCTCTCATTGGCTTTCTTATGACTCATCCCCCCTCCCTTCCTGGCAAATTCTCACGAGAGTGAGAGAGATATAGCAGTGCATGATGTCAAACACTGAGGCATTTTTCCAGCCAAGAAACAGGAAGTGGGCTGTATGTGGTATTTACTAGCAGAAAAAGAATGTTTTATTATCCAAAGTTAAAACAACAAGGGCAGACGATTTAATTGATGGAAAAATGAAAAAATTACCAAAGTTCCACTTTAACTCTGACTCTCCTGGTCTGTGTATTTTTCCAGATCAGTGACTCAGAAATTATTGAATCCAATGGTAAACCTAAATAGCCAGGAAACCAGCATTTCATTAGAAGGTCGGCAATGGAAATTCATAGATTTCCATTAGGAAATGTTTACATTAAAATTCTGGTTGACAAGAGTGGTAAATTCTATGAAGTGTCTATTGAGGAAGTCCGACAAAAGGATTTTTGATGGGGATAATACTTTGTGAAATAAAATACAAATTTCATAAGACATTTAGTACAGATCACAGCTATAACAACTGCAGCTCAGTGAATTTGTATAGACTGTGTTGCGCTAACAAATCAATAAATTAATAAATATATATAACGTCCATAAACCTGTCCATCAAATCCATATGATATCAGGTGAAATTCTATATGAACGAGTGTGAAGAAATCTTGCCTGAAGTTTCCTCTGCAAAATTCTATACACCATTTGTGTACACACACCACCACCAATAAAGGTATGCGCTTAGCAGAGACCCATGACCACCTATGGGGGGGGGGGGGGGGGTCAGGGAAAGCTTTTTATTACTCCCAGTGCTCCGTTCCTAATGCGCCATCCACGATCAGTGAGTGGGAGAACCAGCTCTTAATGGTATAAACCTCTTGCTGCAGACCATCCCTGATGAGCCAAGAAGATAAACGTCACAATAGTGTAATGTTGCCAAATCAAGTTAATTTATTAAAAGTATTTTGAAGATAAAAACGGGCATGTAAGCATCCACAGTCCAGACGTGGAGACCAGAAACAACACCTCAACCTCCTACATAGCAGTAGATATAACCATCAGCATGCACTAAAGGACTCTTTAACTCAATCCTTCCTCTATAAAATAACCATGAACCTTATGCTATCTAGAACTGCTTTTTAAGTGTTCCTACATCCATAGGGATACTGTGCATCATCCATTACAGCTCACTCAATCTTTACTCTTAGTCCGAGCGCATTCATTCGTTGCCAGAAGCAGGTGTTAGGGAGTAATGTTCCACTCACTCAGGCTGAGCTAGTTATAGTGTAACATGATGGATATGGTGTTTTCATGTATTCTGCATCTTGCGTAGAGTATTGTCTTACATAATCAAGCAGGCATTGATCCAGAACTTCTTTAGTCAAACAATCGTTTTCATTGATAAGGATGAATTCACACTGACAATTTCTGATCCCCCTTTTACCAAACAAATATCATTTATAACCCAGTATTAAAGTGGAAGTAAACCCAGATAGGGATTACTTCCTCTACATCAGTGGTTCTCCACTCAGGTCCTCGGGACCCACTAACAGGCCAGATTTTAAGTATTGCCGTTGGGAGATGCAGACTAGAATACTGCAATCACTGAACAGCAAATGAGATCACCTGTGATGTATTCCAGTTATCCTGCAAACCTGGCCTGTTAGTGGGTCCTGAGGACCGGAGTTGAGAACCACTGCTCTACATACACCTGTTAATTAGAAGCATAATGGGCTACTATGCATCGCATAGTGGATATGACGCTGAACACATGCACTCAACTTCTTTGGTCAACCATGGCGAGGCCTGTTCTGAGTGGAATCTGTCCTGTTAAACCGCTGTATGGTCTTGAACACCGTGCTGCGGCTCAGTTTCAGGGTCTTGGCAATGTTCTTATGGATTAGGCCATCTTTATGTAGAGTAACAATTCTTTTATTCAGATCCTCAGAGAATTGTTCATCATGAGGTGCCATGTTGAACTTCCAGTGACCAGTATGAGAGAGTGAGAGCAAGAGCACCAAATTTATCAGACCTGAGCCCTTGTAACACTATTGAGTCAAAGGCATGGCATGTTTTTTGAAGTTGTCATTTTTTGTCACTTTTTTTTGGAAAGAAAGAAAATTGATTTTTTCACATTTTTTTTATTTATTTTTTACATATTGTCACCAGTGCAGTACAACATCATCATATAACTGGTGTGGCGGCGACCAGGGACACTGACTGGTGACACTATGTGAAAAAAATAAATATTTTTCCTTTTATTTTTTTATTTATTTTTACTTTTTTTAAAATACTATGACTAGAGCAATACAGTGCTACCATAATAATGATCAGGACTTCTTTTACATTCTATACTTCTAGCAGGGAATTACACTGCTATAAGCAAATATTTTTACTCAACGATAGCGTGTCTATTGTTATGACTAGATGTGATTGGTCACAACTAATCACATGACACTGGGAGTAGGCCAGTGTAGTGATCAGTAATCTGCTGTGTCTGGTGGACGCAGCAGGTGACAGATCGAGCAGTAGAGGGGCCCACTCTTGGGAGGATGTCATATGATGTCCTCCTAGAACAGTGGTTCTCAACTCCGGTCCTCGGGCCCCCCCAACAGGCCAGATTTTAAGTATTACCTTGGGGAGATGCAGACTAGAATACTGCAATCACTGAGCAGCAAATGATATCACCTGTGATGTATTTCAGTTATCCTGCAAACCTGGCCTGTTGGGGGGGCCCGAGGACCGGAATTGAGAACCACTGTCCTAGAACAATAGTGTTCCCACCCGTCCATCATTTTACAATGATGCAGGCGGGAAGCAGTTAAAGCAGTAGTAAAGTGAAAAAAAGAAAAAAATGTTTTCAAATTAGAATAGTTTTCAAATTCAAATAGTTTTTCAAATTGAACCATTAAACATAGATAATTATGAAAGAATGGACTTGGTAGGAATGCTAGATAAAAAGTATTGTAAACTTTATTTGTTGCACAAAATGGCGTACATGTGCCCAAAGAGAGACAAATAACATTTAAAATTATTATTTTAAAATGTATGTATCCCAAACACCATGTGTATTGTCGGAGGACCTATATAAGATCCAGACATATGGGATTCCCAGGGGTAACCGACCAAAAAGTGTTCCACAAATTAACTGGGATATATGTCCCACCGCAACCCAATACCTCAGTACATCAATATACATGTATATAATTGATAAACAATAAACATTTGATTGATTTTGGTTTTGGATACGCTGGTTACGCTGGTGTATCTCCCAGTAGTTTAAGTGTATAATGGTTTCCTGCTTTGCTCAACTAGTTTCGCGCTCATGTGATCTGCGCTTCATCTGGAGCTGAATAGACAATCTAATAAAAATATATATATATAATAAATACATGCATGTTGGAATCAAACATACATAGAAAATGTGATCTTCTACTTATTAAAGGTATATTATACTTTGCAACAAATCCATGCAGAGTGATAACCACTTACATTGTATGTATCAAAGTTAATACGCCAGCAATGGTGGTTTCCCCCTGGGTTCAATGAGACCACCCCCAGGCTTGGGGGCCTTTCTGGGAGGTTAGGATCACTGTCAATCCAGTCGTACACCCCACAGGTGACCAAAGCTGCACCAGGCAGGTATGGGGGCCTATGTATAATAGAGATGGAACATAACATGACAAGAAGTTTGGAATAATTGACCTATATTTATATAGTATTAACCTTCGATTATCTGAAGAAACTATATTCTTAAGGTGGTATCCAAAAAGCTATATATAAGCATCTATCAGCCTCTTTAAACAGGCATATGTCTGTAGCGCCTTGGAAGATCGGGAGATATATAGGTGAAGCAGCTGCGGTGGACAACATGGGTATACCATATAGTTTAGTGCCCTGCAGAGTGAGTGTGAGGTGCCTCCGATATAAGATCCAGACACTATAAGATATGAAAATATCAAAGTAAGTATGCAATGCACCAATTGGTGCACAGGAGTTAAATGGATATGTGTGCGGCAAACAAATCAACCGCCTGATATGCACCAGATATAAGGATATGTAACAAAAGAATATTGGTGCCCCAGGAGACCAGTGTGGACTGCCGGTCTGTATCGCAGCTGCAGCACGCCCGTCTTAAATAGAGCTCACATAGGTCCCAATTGATGGCGTCTTTCCAAACAGGCCGCCGAACGGGGGCGTGTGACGTCATCAACCCAGCTGAGCCAGTGCGCACGCGCACAACCGCCCCTCCACCCCCAGGTGACTAGAGCGTCAAAGGGATCAGATGCTCATTACTCTGGGAGTCAGGAGGGGACGGCGCGTGCATTGCATAGGCAAGGAGCTCCCCCTGGTGGGTGAACTCCCATGCCGCAGTGCCCATATCCCAGCGCATGTCAAAAGAGACCAACACCGAGCGGGCAACAGCGGCGCTTTCAGCTGCATACCCGCCCAAGGGCACAGACAAACCGGTCCCCAAAGGGGGCAAAACCGGGACCTACCCATGATGGAAAAATTAGCTCAGGGGAAAGAAACCACCAGCGCCGGAGATACAAAAACCGTACATAAAACATCAAAGAATATATAGTAGGTCATACAGAAAAATATACATATTCATAAATCTTGTATTGTACACACCTGGGCCCAAAGCCCACTAGGAAGCCAAGGTAAAAGTATTTAACAATAAAAACTGAATACATCGTATTAAGACCGAGTGATTGAACCAATGGACTCAGTCTAATTTTGGAGTATACCCCATAAATAGGATGCCACATACCATGATGGATGCATGTGGTGTGCTAAAGCAAGGATGCCTGTATAGGGGCGCAAGGAATAAGGCAGCGGTCAATTGACCCCAGCCCAAATTGAACCATTGACATCTCTTCTCTGGGCGGCTTCGGATGTAATGGGCTTGGTAAGAGGAAATATGGAAGAGAAGGTAGCATTATATGCTGATGACGCCATTTTATTTTTATCGCATTTACAGTCCTCTGTGCCAGCAGTTATGAATTATATAGATGAGTATATAGATGAGTTTGCTAAGTTCTCAGGGCTTGCAATTAATTGGAAGAAGTCTGTCCTTTTGCAGCTAGATCCACTCCATCAATATGGCCGCAGCTTGAAGTTGCTTCCTCTTTCAAATATCTGGGAGTTACTATGACCACATCCCCTCTGTCATATATAGCGGACAATATTGCTCCATTATTGACAAGATTTCAAACTCAAAGTAGGGTCTGGTGTAAACCTTCCCTTTCAGTAATAGGTTACATAAATTTAATTAACCACTTGCCGACCACTGTATGACTATAAGTGGCGACAGCGTGGCTCTGTCCCGCGAATCACTGCTTATAGTCGTCACTTTCGTACACGGCTGCTAGGGGGCAAGCACACACGCTCGTGCCCGCCACATGCTCCCTCGATGTCCGCCAACTACTCGCGATGCCCTGTCACAGAGTCAGAACAGGGAACTGCCGATGTAAACACGGCGGTTTCCCGTTCTGACAGATGGCATGTCAGAGATCTACTGATCCCTGTACTCTGGATCAGTTAGATCTCTGGTGCCTCTGCCAGCCCAGCCCCCTCACAGTTAGAACACACCTAAGGAACACAGTTAACCCCTTCCCTGCCCCCTGCACGTTAACCCCTTCACTGCCAATGACATTTATACAGTAATCAGTGGATATTTAAATTTCTGATCGCTGTATAAATGTCATTGATCCCAAAAAAGTATCAAAAGTGTTCGACATGTCCGCTGTAATTTCACAGTCCCGATAAAAATCGCAGATCGCCGCCATTACTAGTAAAAAAAAAAAACTGTAAAAACGCTAGAAATTAATTCTCATGGTTTGTAAACGCGGCAACATTTGCGCAAACCAATCAAATGCTGATTGCGTTTTTTTTTTACCACACATATAGAAAAAATTTGCCTTCCATGACGTGCCATGTCCTTGTATATCAGAAAGAGAAAACCTGTTCATGGGTGGAAGAACCCCACATGATAGGAAACAAAGTGGACTTTAGGGGCACACACGAGACCAAAACAAGATAAGATTTAATAAAACATATTTTATTGATATATCGCTAAAATAATAGCAACAAAATGCTGCCATATCAAGAGAGTATGTCATCGAAAACATTAAAAAACAGTATATCAGATCATCAATATAGTACAATTAAGTACAAAATGATACAGAATACCCAGAGAATCTTAATGCATTTAAGATGAGAATGCATTAAGATAAAAAAAACCTTCTGCCTTTACAACTCCTTTAAAACAAAGCCTTCCAGCCGCGTGCTGCCGCTGCTGTCTGCACTTCCTTCTTTACCCAGACTTGCTTCCAGGTTCGCGCTTTCCAGTCATTTTAATGGCCGGGCCGCGATGACGTCACTGCCATGCATGCTCACAGGAGTTATCAAGAAAATTCTGAATGATCTCAGGAGCGTCAAACTGATGCTTTCTACACAAACCCTTATGGCCTTCAGCCTAGTGCATTTATATTGTCACAGAATTCCTCTGTGAATTTTGTTTATAGCAGGCCATACATTATGCCACATGTATTCAAGAGTAGGTTAGAAAAAACATTCAGATTGGATACCATGGGCGGTACAAGCAATTTTTATGCTTGAGTGATAACCATTGTATCTTTTAGTTACATATGCGTAAATCAAATCTGTCAGATACATCAGTTTCCAATCTATTGCAAGTACCTTTGATGATCCACTAATGATTTTTTATGATTTCAGTGACAAACTATTTAAATACTAGTCAAATAAACCCTTCACAAGAGTTAACTGAATATATTTAGGTGGTTGTAATTAAAAAGGTAGAGACAACGGTGATCAGAAGAATGCTTTGTATCTACTACTGGTGGATTATGTTGGATGGTCTGCCTTTAATGTGCATCTGAAATTTGGGAGCTTTCAAGGTGTGCAACAGTTGATCAGCAAAGGTTCTTTATGCCTGCACTTTGCAAGTGTTGGAAACTTTGATATGCCTGACAGGTTCACTTTAGGGCGAAGAATACACAACAAATTTTTAGCAGATCACGCTACTAAAATCACTAGTGATTAATTGCTAATAGTAGTCATTGATCATTGAAAACTACCCATTTGGAATAAAGTGTGTGAGGCACAAAAGTAGTATAGAGAAGCAATTCATCGCTAATCATCACACAGTGCTCCAATGTATGTGATTAATCACTAATGCAAGCTATTACATGTGTTTTGTGTGCTTAAGGCCCCTTTCACACTTGTGCAACCTGATTTTACTGCAATTTTTTTTGCTATGATTTTACCGCGATTTTGACGCGATTTGGGATCAGTACGACTTTGGTCTGACTTTGATGCAACTTTGGCTCAATGAAAACATATTACAAAGTCGTACAGAAATCACATCTATATTATTCAGGTGCGATTTGCACAAGACTTTGAGGGTTTAACATTGAAGTCTATGGACCTCAAGTTGCATCAAAGTTGGACCAAAGTGATGCAGGGTCTACTTTGAAGTCGGCACGCAGCACGATTTGAAAGTTGTACAGATATGAATGGTACTCATTGGAAATAATGGGGAACGACTTGTCATGGGACTTTGCAGTCCCAAATCGCAGGACAACTAGCACAAGTGTGTTCCAAATGTGTAGTTAGCGACTATTACTACTAGCGATTAACCTGCAGTAGTTTTAGTGGCGCAATCTCGTTTCTAAAAATTGCCATGTGCTTAGAGTTGCCACCTCATCCCTTTAAACCCAAACACGTATGATTTAACAGGTTCTGAGGCTGATTAAGGTGGTAATTAAACTCACTTGGTGCCTTATCTGCATTAAATTAGCCTCAGAACAACCTGTGTAATCCATATGTGTTCGGGTTTAAAGGGATGAGGTGGTAACCCTACTTGTGCTCCTAGCCTAAGATGTCTAAACACCCATGTGCTGTTCAATAAATGCACAGCGGGAACTCTTTCTTGGTGAGGTTGTTTATTGGTAGATGTGGGATGCTTGACTGTTTTCAGTGGAAACATTTGAAGCTAGTAGCTATATTAGCTGTCATTATGATGAAAAAGAAATTTCAAATGCTGAGAATTTGTCAAGGAGCAATGAACCTGGTAGAAAAGGGGTTAAAGATCCACACAGGTTTTGCTGCTGCTGGAAATGGCTTTGAGTCTGCTTTCTTGACACTGCCTAAATGACAGCAGCTGAGCAGTAAAATGCGCCGGCCCATCGTGCAGAATGAACATTACACTTCAGTTGACTAAATGCCCGAGGGTTTCAGCCTAGTTTAATGTGCCGTTACATAAGCCACACAGGTCTGGCCTTCATCATCTGTGAATATGTCAGGGAATGTCAAGAAAATTATAATTCCCCCTCTTTTAGATTTTTATCTACAATGAATAGACCACTATTATGTAAGAGCCTTTTGGGCACAGTCCTGTTGTACAAGAGCAGTCTGCATTCAGTGCATGGAATTTTATTTTAAAACACGTTTGTTTTCTGCCTCATCTCCTGTAGTCCAGTGATATGGCTTACATGCTGACCACAGTACAAACCTATGTCTGGAACAACAGAAAATGTGCAGAATGTAGCAGCAATTGTTTTGGAAAGTGCTTCTTAGAGGGAAAAAAAGTGACAACTTCGTTGAATGGAGTTTATTTTTTTTTTTTCTTTTCTCTTCTCTGCGGTTTTGATGACAGATCTGTGAAGCGTTCAGTAGAGATTTCATTAAAGCTGATAAGAAAGTAGAGAAGGGATATTGGATTATAAGAATAGAATGGTGCAGTAAGTTGATGCACTGCATGGAAATATTAATATATGGAAGTGACATAACTAAAGGTTTGTTGGGCAAGGTATGTCTTTTTGCTGATGACACAAAAGTGTGTAATAGGGATCAAGGGATGGAGGGGTCTGTAACATGGAACATGATTTGGGATTGCTGAAAGATTGGTCAAACCATTGGAGACTGCAGTTCAATGTTTCTAAATGTAAAATAATGCACCTAGGGAAAAATAATTTTCTGAGAGAGTACAAGATTGGAGGTACAGTGTAAGCCAGCACTACTGAAGAAAAAGATTTGGAGGTCCTTATTTCAGATGATTGCAAAATGAGCAAAGTGTGACCAGGAAGTGGGAAATGCAAATAGAATTCTAGGATGCATCACTAGAGTGATCACCAGCTGGAGGAAGGAGGTTCTGATTCCCCTATATGGATCTTAAGACCCCTTTCGCACTGGGGCCGCCCATGCATTCACAGTAAAGCACCGCTAGTTTTCGCGATGCTTTATCGCTGTTTAAGCTGCGATTTTCGGCTGCTAGCGGGGCGCTTCTAACCCCAAAAAAGGGAATAAAAACGCCCGTTTTGCAGCTCTTTCAAATCACTTTTAAGGCACTTTGAAAGCGCTGCCCATTCATTCCAATGGACAGGGCGTTTTGGAAGTGTTGTATACAGCGCTCCCAACCCACCCCAAAGATGCTGCTTGCAGGCCTTTTTTCCCTGTCTAGCAAGCGCACCTCCCCAGTGTGAAAAGACACCCTGGAATGAATGGGAGGCGCTTTGCAGAGGCTATTTCTAGTGCTAAAGTGCCTGAAAACCACCCCAGTGTGAAAGGGGTATTAGTGAGACCTCATGTAGAATACTGTGTCCAGTTCTGGAGACCTCACTTACACAAAGATATTGAGACGATAGAATGAGTCCAGAGACAGGGAACAAAACATATTGAGAGCGGCTTCAGGAACTTAATATGTACAGTCTGGAGGTAAGAAGAAAAAAGGGAGACATGATTGAAACCTTTAAATACATCAAGGGGGTGAATAAGGTTCAGGAGGGCAGTTCTTTCAATATGAAACCAAAATTAAGAACACGGGGACATGACCTCAAACTAACTGGAGGAAATTTCCAAACTAATCTTAGAAATATTATTTTACTGAAAGGGTAGTTGATGCTTGGAATAAACTACCTGCAGAGTTAGTGAGACAGTCAACAGTAAATGGCTTCAAACATGTTTGGGACAAACATAGATCTATAGTATAGTCAGACAATAAAGTTAACGAAAAAAAATTAAAAATGGCCAGACTGAATGGACTACTCAGTCTTTTTCTGCCATTACTTTTCTACGTTTTTATATCAGTCACCAGAAAACTGATCATATAATATCATTTTTAACCATAATTTATCTGAAGATACACAATAGGAAAAAGAATTGTATTTGCCTGCATTTTGTATTTTAGAATTGCTAATTTTATATTTAATGATGCATTAAATCAGATTAAAGTGGATCTTGTACTGAAAGTACCATTTATTACATCAGATTTTCCCCACCTTTACAAATTTTGGCCCGTAAAACAACACACTTGGTAAAAATCTGTGTAAAATAAATTAGAAAATATATGTAGATCACCACTGGCTTGATGAGGGTGACAACACAATCCTTCCAGTGAGATCCTGAGAACACTGAATATCTTAAATTTAGGGTTCTTCAAATCCTGGCAGACGGATCATGGCATTACTCTCTGCCTAGCCACTACAAGTAGATGCCAGCTGTATTAGTAAGTATAATTTCTAACTAGCCTAACAGGTATGTTTTTTTACAGGTATCAGGTGGTGATTTGTAACGGGGAAGGACTAGTGTAATATGTGTTGTTCTGACTTTAGTCACTTGGCTTTTTAATTTAAATTCTTGTTCTGTCAGGGGAAACTACTGAAGTCAGAGACAGCCAGGTAATGAGTATTCTTAGCAGGGGATGAGCCATTTCCTTCGTCAATATTTCTCTCAATACAAGTTTCCTTTCTGCGTTAGCTCTGTGATTTTAAGTTCAGGGAAAGACAGACAGACACACTTTGTATAAACAAGGCAAACCTGTTTTTATATCAAGTAACGATACTAAATGAGCACGTTTCCTATTCCAATTTATTACTTCATTCTGGAAGGGGTTCCTTTAGGCAGGATTCACACATGTGCAGTATGGGGTTGCCACATCATCCCTTTAATCCAGGACACATATGAATTACACAGGGTCTGAGGCTAATTTGATGCAGGTCAGGCACCAAGCGAGTTTAATTACCAACTTAATCGGCCACAGAACCTGTGTAATTCATATGTGTCCTGGAATAAAGGGATGATGTGGCAACCCTAGTGCAGTGCTGTAATGAGCAGTTAATACGCAGCTCTGCTTTGTGGTGCACTGCTTTGCTAAGCATAGTGTATGCACCTTTTTCGGTACATTGAAACTTTATGTCCAGTTTTATTGCTCTCTATGACTCCATTGAGGAGACTTCACCCAATTTTCTGTACCTGTGACACAAGGATAAATAGATGTGCTTTTATTGCTAACAGTATTCTAATTGGATAGATTTCCTATCACTCCTCTTCCTGTGACAACCTGCATCTGGGACAGGACGTAAGGGGAAAGCTCACACTATATATTTATAGTTAAAACAGATTTGAGTAGCTGGTATTCATTTTATCTACTCTAAAGCTGGCCATAGGAGAAGAAAATCTCTTGATTCCCCCATCAACAAGTCAGTGTTGATGGGGGAATCCCTCCAGCCTAGCAATTGCGTCTTCCCGGCAGCGGGGAGCTTTCCCTGCCGGGAGATTTCTGCTAGTGGCTATAGCCGCTGGCAATAATCGCATCCCAAAAATCTGACATGCTGGTCGGGCCCCAGTCGATCCATTGATCGATCAATCAATCATACTGCCCATGGATGGTTTGAGTCTCAGCCGGTCCCTGCTGAACCAGCCAAGATTGGAACCATCTATGGTCAGCTTAAGTCATGTGATAATTTCTAAATAGCAGTATGTAGAGGCCCTCTCATAATTTTAAGGATTATAAGGACCTTGTGTGGCTTGGAGGATTGACAAGTGAGTTCATTGGTCAGAAATTGCAGACTATAATGCCTGGACTCATCATCTTATTAGGTGCGGGCAGAGTACATTCCTGTAATTACATTATACTTGCTTTTGAGTCAACAAAATCTCTTGCAGTACATGTATAGTGCAGTGATTGTAATATAACACTTCTGATATATACTATATTGTCAAAAGTATTGGGGCACATGAACTGTAATGGCGTCCCAGTCTTAGTCTATAGGGTTCAGTATTGAGTTGGCCCATCCTTTGCAGCTATAACAGCTTCAACTCTTCTGGTAAGGCTGTCCACAAGGTTTAGGAGTGTGTCTATGGGAATATTTTACCGTTTTTCCAGAAGTGCATTTGTGAGGCCAGGCACTGATGCTGGATGAGAAGGCCCTGCTCACAGTCTCCACTCTAGTTCATCCCAAAGGTGTTCTATAGGGTTGAGGTCAAGGCTCTGTGCAGGCCAGTCAGGTTCCTCAACCCAAAACTCGCTCATCCATGTCTTTATGGATCTTGCTTTGTGCACTGGTCCAAATCATTTGGTGGAGGGGGGATTATGGTGTGGGGGTGTGTTTCAGGGGTTGGGCTAGGCGCCTTAATTCCAGTGAAGGGAACTCTTAAGGCGTCAGCATACCAAGACATTTTGGACAATTTCATGCTCCCAACTTTGTGGGAACAGTTTGGGGATGACCCCTTCCTGTTCCAACATGACTGCACACCAGTGCACAAAGCAGTCCTGACCTCAACCCTATAGAACACCTTTGGGGTGAATTAGAGTGGAGACTGCGAGCCAGGCCTTCTCTTCCAACATCAGTGCCTGACCTCACAAATGCGTTTCTGGAACAATGGTCAAACATTCCAATAGACACACTCCTAAACCTTGTGGGCAGCCAATCCAGAAGAATTGAAGCTGTTATAGCTGCAAAGGGCGAGGCAACTCAATATTGAAACCTACGTACTAAGACTGGGATGCCATTAGTTCGTGTGCATGTAAAGGCAGGCGTCCCAATACTTTTGACAATATATTGTATATGTTGAGGTAATAATATACAAAGTAATGGATATATCCATATATGGATTGGCCTGTCTGTGAATTGACTGTATATATGGAGATTTCCTATCTATAAGCTGAGGAGTGATTGCTATATACAGAATGTCACAGAGAATTATCTCCCTGTCACACACAGGTCAATATATCCAGTTAAGAGATTTATCCATTCCACAGTGGCAGCTCACGAAAGATGGATTTTGAATGGCTATACAGAAACATGTCTAAACTGCATTCAGCATTCTGTACCAGTCCTGATCCAGGCAGGAATTCCCCTCTCTCTGGTTATGATAGCAGTGTCTGGCTACATGGTAATTAAATGTACTTACACTTAGCAAACATTATCATCAGGCAGGTGTAGGCAATAATATTCAGAGATGAAATAAGACTAAATTGAGCAAAAAGTGGCAATAGTTCTTAATGAGGGATCATTATGTCTCATTTTTCATTCTGATGAGACAGGTTGCGTATGCTGACAGGAGAATACGACAGGCAGGGACTGGACAGGTCAAGCCATTTGCATTTAATCAATGTGCCTCATTATGAGGTATTAGCTGATGGTGGAAAGACGGATCATTCTCCTTAATATCACTAGAAACCTGAGCTATTTTTCTCTGAACAAGTGGCCTTCAAGTGTCTCCCATTTCCTATTTATTTGTTTATAGGACTGAAAGTGGGTTTACTGTATTTTGAAGGGCATGATTTTGCTGACTCTCAATTACTGCTGAGACAAAATAACACTTCAAACTTTATTAAATACAATACAAACTGTTACCAGGTGCAAAATGAGATAAACCTGAAAAAATAAAACGTATCTGTAATAATTGTGGCAATCATGGGCACATTCTTCTGAACTGCTGGGTGATGATTACGTTAATATGTTAATTGATGAATGCATTACAAAATGTTCATGAATAATGATAAATAAGGCTGAACTGCTAAATACAGCATCAAATATAGATATGGTGCCTGTTTTACATGTCAAAGAATTTGTGTTCTATCCATCCAATCCTGAGATTTACACAGTGCTGTCACACAGCACAATCCAGGTTGGTGACCTTATGTTAAAGCAGAATTGAAGTCTTCAGTTAAAAAAAAAACCTGCCTGCTCACAGTTCTTTTGAAAGCACATAGAGGTATGCATGCGCAGCTCAGTTTCAATTCCAGCACAGATCCTGTGTGCTGGGATGACTGAGCGCCTACACATGCATAGAAGTGACTGTGTCCTGCACCAGCCAGTGGAGATGGCTGTAGCCCAGCATGTAGAAAAAGAAAATCCATTAGAAGTCCCGCACCAGCCAGTGGAGATGGCTTTAGCCCAGCATGTAGAAAAAGAAAATCCATTAGAAGTCCCGCACCAGCCAGTGGAGATGGCTGTAGCCCAGCATGTAGAAAAAGAAAAGCCATTAGAAGTCCCGCACCAGCCAGTGGAGATGGCTGTAGCCCAGCATGTAGAAAAAGTAAAGCCATTAGAAGTCCCGCACCAGCCAGTAGAGATGGCTGTAGCCCAGCATGTAGAAAAAGAAAACCCATTAGAAGTCCCGCACCGGCCAGTGGAGATGGCTGTAGCCCAGCATGTAGAAAAAGAAAAGCCATTAGAAGTCCCGCACCAGCCAGTGGAGATGGCTGTAGCCCAGCATGTAGAAAAAGAAAAGCCATTAGAAGTCCCGCACCAGCCAGTGGAGATGGCTTTAGCCCAGCATGTAGAAAAAGAAAAGCCATTAGAAGTCCCGCACTAGCCAGTGGGGATGGCTGTAGCCCAGCATGTAGAAAAAGAAAAGCCATTAGAAGTCCTGCACCAGCCAGTGGAGATGGCTGTAGCCCAGCATGTAGAAAAAGAAAAGCCATTAGACGTCCCGCACCAGCCAGTGGAGATGGCTGTAGAAGTCCCACACCAGGCAGTGGAGATGGCTGTAGCCCAGCATGTAGAAAAAGAAAAGCCATTAGAAGTCCCGCACCAGCCAGTGGAGATGGCTGTAGCCCAGCATGTAGAAAAAGAAAAGCCATTAGAAGTCCCGCACCAGCCAGTGGAGATGGCTGTAGCCCAGGATGTAGAAAAAGAAAAGCCATTAGAAGTACCGCACCAGCCAGTGGAGATAGCTGTAGCCCATCATGTAGAAAAAGAAAAGCCATTAAAAGATGCCGATGAGGCACCTCAGACAGTTGAAGGAGAGGTGAGTATTGAAGACATTAGTAAAAGGCATTAAAGCCTTACCACATTCTTTCCATCAGCTTGGACAGTGAAGGATCAGCAACAGGTCACCCCCTCTGCTTATACTGTTCTCTCTTCCTGTGTGCATGTTTCTTGTCAGCACATGTGCACTGCAACACACCCGATTGGCCCTAGTACTACCCCTCCCTCTTTCAGTCTGACTTACACTGTAAAGAGACTGCATGAAGCTGATGGGAAGTCAAATTCAGGCATTTACACTAAAAATGTTTATTATTTTTATTGAACAAATGACTGTGACTTTCTGTGATTTTTTATATCTCCCTGGGATTCAAGGTTCAGCTTTAAAGTTTATCTAAATAATGTAATATACTATAGCTTACCAGTCTTTAGAGGTGGAGACTACATTAGTTGTATTTTTTTCAGGCATGTTGTCCTTTATTTTCACATTCTGTAAATGCTTGCAGTTTGGGATGGAGTAGGGCACTGTCAAGTATTTTCTGCAGCAAGTGACCCCAGTGGGGAGATGTCAGCTAAGTCTCACTCCTGCTGTGACGGCCAGAACTGTGAGCCAAACGTCCCTCTTTTCATGGATTGTATTTTCCATATTTCTATAGAGACATAGAAAGCAGGCTGCTGACAAGGAACTGCTGAAGCATACTTTCAGCATTTCTGTGCAACCAACCGTGTGTGTGGCAGATTCTCCATGGGAATATATATCAGAGGGGAAGAAGGAAGTTCAGTTTCAGCAAAGCCCTTCTCATTCAAGGACTAGATGTGGAGAGGATCAAACTGATCAGAGAGGGCACAAACCATGCTCTACTCCAGCTTAAAGCGGAGTTCCACCCTGAAATTTTTTTTTTGCATCATGCAAGTCCTTTGCCTATAATGACTTACCTTTAAAGGAAAAAAAATGTTATACTCACCCTAAGTCGTTTGTTGCTAGGTGGTCCCTGTAATCTGCCCCTTCAAGGTCTGATGCTCTTCTGCTCACTTCCTGCTTCCCCTGGCCTCCTGGGAGATGTGACATTTCCCAGGAGTCTGTGGGCTTCCCTGTACTGTAAAATCATGTAGGTACAGGAAATGACACAATTTAAGTGGATCGAAGATATGTTATCAGGGTTGCCATAACAACGGAGCGGGACCTTCCTCTGTCGCCGCTATGGCAACCAGATGTAGACTCAGCTATGAGGCCGCCGCTCTAGTGCGCATGCGTGAGATCGAGGAGTGCATGATGGTTACCCACCATGCACTTCTTTCAGGAAGAGATGCCAGGAGACCAAGGATGGGCTTCAGATGCCCTCATCTAAAATGGAAAAGTCCAGATTGCAGAGAAACGAAACTGTGAGTAAAAAAAAAGTAAATTACTAGGCGGTTTGAAAGCATACACACACAAAAGGTTACATCTATTTAGTTTAAAAAGAGAGGATGCCAGAAATATTTTTTTTTCTGGGTGGAACTCCGCTTTAAACAAAAAAAAAAAAAAATAGTGGAGTTCTGTTTTAGGTATGGTATATTTTTTTAGTAAAAATGTTTTCATTTTCTATGTTGAGATTTGTTGCTACTCCCTCTTGTGGCCACCTATTTATCCCTGCAGCTGTTCAGCAGCAATGCTGTCTGTGTAGCTAATAAAGCATAGCCTCAGAGAGGGTCATCTCTTTTCAGCCTGAGCAAATTTACCATGAGACAGATGAACTGCAGACCACAGCCAATGTGCAGCATCACTGAGCAGTAAGTACAGCTTGGACATGTTATAAATAAAAATGCCAGGCTCATGCACATGTCAATTTACAAACTGTACACAGAACCAGTTTAAATAATATTAAAATACATTGATTAAACATAGGCGGTTCGTATGGACATACCACATATAAAAATATCATAGACTTTCTTTAAAATGATTTGTTGGGCTAAATATATAGGAGCTGCCATTGCTGAGTCGAACAAATATGCAGGTCACAGGTTTCAGTAATTTAACCTTAACTACATGCAATCAGTCTTAAGCATATTTCAGATTGTACAAAACACACAATCACTCCAAGAGTACTGCCCAGAGGTCCTGAGATACAACAAGCCATAGGTAGCAAGAAGTGGACATCTGTCAGAAATGCTCGGCTGGTGCAGCCTTCCTCAGGTCCAGAGATCCAGTAGGCAACCACTAAGAAAACACAGGAGGGCGCAGACGCCTAGCGCATTACCTGAGATTTCATTGTAGAAATGTAAAAAAGGACAAAATAAATACTCACAAAGGTAAAAGATAAATGAACATGATAAACGCTAGGCACAATCCAATGCGGGAATCGTGTGACCTGATGTGCCTCAGGGCTGGCTAGCTGATGCGTTTCGAAAGCTTACTCCCTTTCTCAGAGCTAAGACCTTTGTGAATATTCATTTTGTCCTTTTTACATTTCTAAAATAAAATCTTTGGTAATGCACTAGATGTTTGCACCCTCCTGTGTTTTCTTTATATTTCAGATACAATAAAAAAAAAAAAATCTAACTGGGATTTTCTTTATACCATATTTTATCCAAAACTAAGAAGTGTTTTGCTAGAGATATACTTAAAAATAAAATGTTCGAAACTGGAGGTATTAGGTGAAAAAACATAGGAGGTTTGGCTCAAAGTAGTCTATGGCATATTGAAGCAGTCAGTCATTCATACAAGGGCTTGGTTAAAACCTAGCACAGTAACAATGGATTTTTTGCTTAAATGTTACTATGATTGATAATTATTTGATTGTGATCGTTAAGAGTAATGATAGGTTTGAAGTTCTGATCTGTATCATTGCATGTCTTCTACTTCTTGTTATTCCTGCAGCAAGATGGATTCTGGATATACTCAGAGTACTGTAATAATCATTTGGACGCCTGCATGGAACTCTCCAAGCTGATGAAGGACGGCAGGTACCAGCATTTCTTTGAAGCATGCCGACTACTGCAGCAAATGATTGACATTGCCATCGATGGGTTCCTTCTGACACCTGTGCAGAAGATCTGCAAGTATCCGCTTCAGCTGGCTGAGCTACTAAAGTACACAGCACAGGACCACAGGTACTATTCATGAACGAAAACTGGCTTTAATGAAATGCATTTTTAAAATTTATTGGCTATTGAAGTTTCAGCACTCTTCTGTTTTGCTATATGTATTACTGCATGTTCTATTCCATATTCAGATAGTTAGAATTTTGATCATCAGATCCCTAGCATTCACCTGAAATGACAATATATTTGTTCCTTATAAATGGGGTTACATCACACTTCTCATCATTACTTTATTATAGCCTTTTGTACAGCCTTCGTTGTGGTTTGCTAGCTGCCTGCCACTCATTAGTGGGCTGTTTTGGCTGCTAGTTAATCATACACCAAAGGCAACCATCCCAATGCATTCTTCTAATTAACGAGCTTTGAAGTCCGGAGGAGTAAAATGAATACATAAGGCTGAAATCAATAATGTGGCTGCAGTATCTCTTTGAGAAGATGGATTACCCTTCTCTACCGGCTCCTAGAGCCAATACCTTTTGTCTCTCTTTATTACAATGCAAGACAACAGGAATACAATGTGAGAGGTCTGTCCTGTCTTTATTACTTTACCTGTGTTATATCAAGTTACCTTCTTAGATTGTGTTTTATTTATTGGCGATTGCTGTACAGTTGCATGTAATAGTGCTCATAAAATGAGACAACCTGCTGTCTGCCTTTTTCTTTTAATGCAGTTGCTCTTCAAGTGAAGCTACTGCATGAAATAATTTGTTGCCAGTTAGATAACAGATTTTCAGCCTGTAGTTTCTTTATACAACGTAATTTATCTTTATACTACTGTTCTTGGGTCATGAACAGAGCAATTCAAAACAACTATAATTAAACTTTTCTTGCAGTATTTCCCTCAAGAACTACCTGCGTCTATTTCAGGCAAGCATTTGCACCAATGTCGGTAACATTACACATGCAGCAATTTCAGGTAGTTCTTCCGACTGCCATGTTAAGAATCTGTTGCTATGGCAACGGAAATTTTAAAGAATTGCCACCGGTTCTCAGATTAGGAAACTGGCGGTAATAAGGTACTCCAGTACTCAGAGTGGACTCCGCCTGTGAGGTCATGAACGTGGCAACTTCTCGCTCAGAGCTGCATTCCTGGCCTTATTCAGCCAGGCGATTCCCTGACTAAAAGCTAAAAATAAATGGGGATGCAGATGATGTCATTACCCAAATATGAGCAGTGTCCATTTTTAGGAAACGACTTCTCACTGGGTGGGTGGACCTGATGGGGAGCTGAGAAACTAGTTCTACAACAGATCTGCTTTACTTTTGATAGACAGTGCATGGCTGAATAGCAGCTATGAATCCCCCCACTTCCGTGCAATGTCAATCATAAATAAAGTGGACCTGGTGGGGAAATAGTCTTTTAGTTCCCCATCAGGCTCCACCTACCCTAGTAGAAAACTCTTTGTCCATTCTCCTGTCAGTGCAAGGGTGGGAGGGAATGCAAGGAGTGGACACTGTGACCAAAATGCAGACATAGACAGCAGTGGTGGCTCGTAGGTTTTTTGAAGGGGGTAGCAGCAAAGAATCACCATCCCCGGACCCCCCCCCCCCCCCACGCGCAGCTTTCACCACCGGGCTGGCTGTTTTCTCCTCCATGTAGGGCAGAGCAGCAGCGGATCCTTCTCCTCTGCTTCTTGTGCCTCCCCGTCTTTAGCGCCAGGCATCCAATAGGGTCATCTGGCGCTTTGGCCTATCTGGAAACAGGTCTCACAGACCTGGCTCCTGATTGGCGGGGAGGAACGGCAGTGTGAAAATGAATTTGCTATAGTCATACAATTGGGTGAGATCGAGGTGCACTCTGTGCCCCGAGCCCACCCTTTTTTGTAGCCTATTAGAGCCTCAGGCTCTGATCTGGTGCTTCAAAAAAAACCATCCCCCCGCCATAGGAATCAATGCATCCGGCGTCCTGAAAGGGGAAGGGTGCATGGGTAGGGGTGTGGTACCCGTGTGCCCTTAATGCATGGGCCGCCCTTTATAGACAGACTCTTGTACCTATCTCTGTCAGGAACATGAATTGGGCGCAAGCACTGATACTTTTGATTCTGTGCCCCAATGGAATTCTAAAGAGTAAAGACCCTTTATGAGTTCCCCTGAAAGTTATTGCAGTAGGCAGGCCTCTCACTGAAGGCTCTTTTTTGGTTGCCTTTCTATCTTTTATCCCATTCCTATGCTTCAAATGTATAATAGAATCTACAAAAATGTTTGCGCACTGACATCAACCCCCCCCCCCCCTCCATTGCCACAGTGAC
>BLSH010284905.1:228705-249793 GCA_018402905.1 Glandirana rugosa | reverse complement strand
AACCCCCCCCCCCCCCTCCATTGCCACAGTGACCTTTATGTTTCATCCTTTTTCTCTCACACTACCTGTGTGTGTGGCTGGGATTTCCCAAAGTGTGCTGGGAATCCAGTACTTATACTGAGAGCCACCTAAAAGATTTAGAACAAATTTTAAAATAGGCAGTTAAAGTGGTACTTTAGTCATTTTTTTTCATCTTTCCATCTATTAAATCCTCTGCCCTTGTTGTTTTAACTTTGGATAGTAAAACAGTTTTTTCTGCCAGTAAATACCTTATACAGCCCACCTCCTGTTTCTTGGCTGGAAAAATGCCCCGGCGTTTGACAACATGCACAGCTCTCTCTCACTCTCGTGAGAGTTTGCCAGGAAGGAAGGGGGGATCAGTCATAAGAGGGCCAATGAGAGCTGCAGGGCTGGAGGTGTGCCTCTGTGTGTCTGTGTAAACCAGTGGTTCTCAACTCCGGTCCTCGGGACCCACCAACAGGCCATATTTTAATTATTACCTTGGGAAGATGCAGACTAGAATACTGCAATCACTGAGCAGCAAATTATATCACCTGTGATGTATTTCAGTTATACTGCAAACCTGGCCTGTTGGGGGGTCCCGAGGACAGGAGTTGGGAACCACTGGTGTAAACCCAGGAAGTGAACAGGCAGCAGCTTCAGCTGCCCACAGTTAAAATGATTACAGCCAGACTCAGTGGAGGGAGATTTCTGCAACATATTTGGCAAGTACAGAATCACAGTATATATAAAATAATATGCAAAGTGGTTGGAGGGAAGCTTCAGAATAGCAAAGATGTTTTTATTACAAATTATGTGAGCAGACTGCAGTTCCTCTTTAAGGTAAACAGTCACATAGAGGTGAATGATATTGTCAAATCATTCCTTGTCACTCCTTCTACCAAAGAACACTTGGTAGGAGGCCCTTCATAAAGCATTCAATAAAGCTCTTTGCTTGTTAAAATTATATATTTTTTTTTTTATAAAACCTTATGCATTTTAATACATACAAAGTTGAAGTTATATTTCAGCTTTTCCACATCCTATATATAAAAAAATGACACATGATTTAATTTAAGGTGGTTATAACCCTAAAAAAATCATGTTCCTGTCTCTTTAAGGCACACTATACTGCATAGTGCTTTTGCATTGTCATTTATCCCTTTACATATAGTATAATACCTGGTTGATCCTGCCTGTTCCTGTCAGTAATCTGACCACACTAATCATGTCTGCCGATGCATGATAGCATGGTCAGTCTGCGTCTTTCCATCACCCTGCTCTCTCTAGAGCGTGACTGTATCTTTCTTTCTCTCTCCCCACCTTCTTCCCTGCCATGGTCTGTGTAAATCTGATCCCCTCCCCTCCTGGATTGATTGACTCAGTATTCCCCTGCAGTTGCTCCTCCCCTCTGATGCTGACGGGAAGAAACTGAAACAACTTATTCATCATGTATAACTCTACCCACAACTCTAACATTTTATTAAAAAATAATTATCCAGTTTGAATGACACATGTATAAATGCAGGACATTTGAAAACATATGGGTGTTGTTTAATTTGATTCATTATTCTTTTTTTTTTCTTTGACATGTGAACAGGAAAGCACTGATTTACACAGTGCTGGTTACATGTCAAAAAAAAAAAAAACACAAGCACAAGGTCAGAGTGTAAAGATTCCTCTGCTGGTGTAATTTCATGCATCAGCAGAGGAATATCAGCCCCTACCACTGGAGTCCCTCTGACTGGGAGTGGGAACCAATTTAATCACATGGCTGTACAGAAATACTCCTTGCAAAAGGTACATAGAGATGATATTGCAAAAAAAAAAAAAAACACTGCCATTACTATTGCCACATAAGAGAATGTTTATCGTGAGCTTGTTTATGAGACTTTACAACCGCTTTAACCAGCTCGCCATCTTTGGTGTGGTCATCATAACCGATAAATACAGACAAAACACTAAACTGAGGCCAAGAGGGCCACTGTTGGCCTTCATTTTTTGTTTTGTTTGGAAAGGTTAGCAACACTACTGATTTTTTTGCTCCCTGTTTTCACATTGGGGTAATTTTTCCTTGCTTTCTGTCTGTTTATGGGGAAAGGTTAGAGCCTGTCAGGTTCTTTTGTCTGTTTTCCCATGATTTCTTCTCACTTCCAGCCCAGGAGTTGGGCTTTTTCCCTTGATTTAATGCTGCACTGAAATCTTTTTTTGATTCTTAGTGTGCTCTAATGCCCCTTTTATATTTTATTTTTATGCCTTTACATTATTCAATGAGCATTTTATATCACGTTCTGCATAGTAATAAGTGTGCTTTAAAGCAGTGGTTCTCAGCCCTGTGCTCAAGTACCCCCAACAGGCCATGTTTTGGGAATTTCTCTTAGATAAAATAGCTGTCCAAAATACCGAGCCATTGACTCTGATTTAAAGCACCTGTGCAAGATAAAGGAAAACCTGCAAACATGGCCTGTTGGGGGTACTTGAGGACAGCTTTGAGATCCACTGCTTTAAAGGATAATTGTTCTTTCAGCTTTAAAAAGAAAGTGCATTCCCCTCATTTCAATCAGCAGGTCCCAGCTTCTGTGTATATCCTGTTATGCTAAGTAAGTAGCTGCCCCTGGAGCCACTATAGAGATTTGCAATTCAGACTGATGCCATAATCTCCCTCTAGTTCCTCCTAGTAGCATCTTCCGCCTCAGAATGGCAAGGTATAAGTAGAAACTCAGTTATTCTTTAAATATGAGACGTGTATAAGCCCAAAGCTCAGAGCGTCTGAGGAAGAGGTTGAGGCCTCGAAACACATTAGCCAGCTTGTCTATGATACCAGCAGGAGATGGTGGATTGGACACGTAGCCGTTCCAGTTTTGGATATGCCTGTTATTTGAATATGTTTGTGAATATGTTTTTATGAATTTTTTTTAAACTTGTTGTATCGAGGATAATGCGCTAGGCCAGTGCACCCTTGCGTGCTTTTTTGTTTCTCCAGTGTGTTGGGACTACCCCAGTCCATCAAGTGGCCGCACGGTGGTGTGTTACCCGATATCCTCACAAGCAGATATCCCCTCCTCACCACTGCAGAGAAAATCTTCTCCTTGAGCGCAGGAAATAATTAGTACTTTGGCTGTGTATTTGCCAGTTTATCTTTATGCAGAAAGGTCAATGTGTTCAGAAGAGGAGTCATCTTAAAAAGATTGGGACATATGAAATAAATGATGGATCTGTGAAGTATAGGACTCAGTGGCTGCGACAAGGCATTCTTCTTAAAGCGGAGTTTCACCCAACAGTGGGTGGCATGTCATTTTTGTGGGGGGGCAGCTGGGACCCTGTTTTGACAGGGCCCCAGCTGCACATCCTGTCCTGGCGCCATGGAGCCAGAAGGAAATTCATCTTTCCCCCCCCTCCCACCTGGTGATCTTCTGGGACACGTCACAGGTCCCAGAAGATACGCCGGCCATTCACAAAGCACAGCGCGACTCGTGCATGTGCAGTGTGCCCGGCTTTGAAGCCAAAGCTGGGCGCCCACACTTATGATGCCGGCGCCACCGAGGGGAGGGGGAGAGGAGCGAGCCTTGCTACTAGCATCATCTAGTAGCAAGAACTCTGGCATTAGTGGATCATCACTTAGATGTATCTCTATTTCTGTTACCATGTTGATTCTGAAATGTTAAAAGGCTTTCAGGCTCAAACTATATGCACACTGGATGTTTTTGGACGTTTTACAGCTGCTGTTTTTGGCTTCAGACGTTTTTTCTACAGACAATAAACTATCCAGCATGTTATCCTATGTGTCCATGCACACATAGGCTGTTATCAACTGTTTTTAGCTGGGGCGTTTTTTGGCTGTAAAAAACCTCCAAAACTAGTGGTTTCTGAAAGGAGTTTTTCAGCTGTAAAAACGTTCTAACGTCCAAAAACGCTGATAAACGTGACTCACCATCGCTGAAAAAAAAAAACTATTGCAAAAACGCTGAAAAACAATGAAAAACTCACTGCAAAGCTACTGGCGTTTTTATAACATTATTATAATGTCCAGTCTGCATGATGCCTTATTATAATAATGTTTGGCCTCATTTTATCAACTTCTTTATTTTATCTTTATACTCTTACTAAGAGAGAGGAACTATGGGTCTGCCTCTTTAAAGACAATTTAAATGTCTTTTAGCTTTTGAACTCTGTACAATAATGTAGAGACATTCTTCCCTCCTACATTTTCTGATAACAATAACCTTGTTCCATTGTTGATTGTATCACTCTATGGACGACAGTGGAAGAGCACCATTCTATCTGTATACTCCTGCAGTGATACTATACAGTATTTCACAACAGGTGAAATATAAAATCCCAACTCCTAATTTTCTGCACCTACTTAAGTGTGTGTACCCTCTGTGTTAATAAAATAACTTGAAAATGTCAGTATATTAAGTGCGTAGTTCACATAAGCCCTTTACCCTTTTCCCTTTTGCTCTCCATCACTTAACTTTACTTGAATATGTAGACACTCGGCAAATCATTTGAAAGCATTTTGAGGGCCTATTTATGTTTGTCTGTTTTATTAGAGCAAAACTCATGAATTTTGCAGTACTGAAATGCATTTCAAGTAGAAATCCTATTCATTCCTATAGAGCTGTCCACATCTATGGTGTGAAGGAAAAATGGAAACTGTATGGGTCCATTCACACCTATGCGTGTACATTATATTTTGTGCTGTATGTACACAGAGCAGTGTAAACCCAGCCTTATGGTCTCTGATGCACCAGTTGAGTGAGATCATGTGAGTGTCAAGGATAGAATGGGGTATCATCTAGACTTGGGATCAGAAAATCTGACTATGAAGACATTGATGCACATGTCTACATGCAGTGTCCATGAGTGACCAAAAATATAAAATATGAAAAAAGAATAAGTAACCTAACAGTTCCAAAGGATTTCTAATAAACATTGGATATATCCTCTTCTTTGTGTCCTCTGAACAACCTTATATTCCCAGGTACAGAATTTGCTATGTACGTGTGAAGAAATCCCTAATTCACCTTCTCTGTCAGAAGAAGTTAATTTCTATTATAGAGTACCTTAGAGAAAGGAAGTATGTCAGTGTCTTCCCTGGGAGCATGTTTGATTCTACCTAACATTTCTGTGGTGCAGTTTAGAAGACAAAAGAAGACATCTGAGTGGTTGCTGTGGTTTCAGGCAAACCTAAATTATGGGGCAGCATTATACCTTACCACATAGACCCTAGGCTTTCACTTGAGCTGTCCTAAGGAGAATTAAAAAATCAAACGAAAAGTCAAATTCAACAAACACCAACAATGCTGAAAGTTATGGAATTTTTTTCTAACAACTCACCTTTACATATGCAAATTCAGCAAGTTACTAACTCTCCTATTGAAGCACAATGCTTACAGAGAAAATCAAACCCATTTCATTGATTAATGTCCATGCTTGCGCTATGCTAAATTACCTTGAGCTGAAGCTCAGCTGACTCACACAGAGTTGTACACATCCCACATACCTTGTAAGACTGCTGATCCTCCTAAATGATAATAATCATTGACTCAATATGTCTACTTAAGGCAGATACTGACCATACTTGCCTGAAATTCACCGCTACATGAAGAATCACACATGTCCCTTTATAATATTATTACAGTGGCATAGCAACATGATAACATAGGAGTCAGACGCAACCAGGCTCATAGAACCTGTGGAGCTGAGACTGTGATATACAAGTGCATGTTCCATTCTCCTTCATTGCACCAATGGAAGCATTATCGAGGTGTGTTTATCAGCACAAACTGTCATGCTCACAGTTGCTGTTATTAGTGTTATTTGTGTATACAGTATGAGTGATTAAATATAAAGTACCTCAAAGTCCTAGTTCACATTTTACACTTGGGACAGGAGCAGATTATTTATACCCCTGTGATAGCAACTCTTATTCTGAAGCCTTATACCATGATGAGTAAGAGCTGGTGGCTGGTGGCGTTTACTTGTTCTGTTACTAGGTAGCCATCATCTGCTTGCTGACATAGGATCCTGAAGTCATTGGGCAACAATGATAAATTCTTGTTGGTGTCTGTGTAAAATTTCCCTTTGTGAGCTTTTGTTTTCAGGTACATAAATCTATATCACCATCTGTAACAGAGGTGTGGGTGGAACAGAACACAAGCAGAGAGCAGGAGTGATCACAGGGTTCTTTATTGATAAATGGGGCCAACAGAGAGTGGGACAAGGATAAATTCACAGGGGGAGCAGTCCAGGCAGGTACAAGGGATCAGAGCCATTTGGCAAAGCAAAGGTTAGGTCCACGGCATAGGGCAGTAATGTGAACACACAGCAAGGGTTAAATCCTTAGTACAGGGCAGCAATCTGAGCACACAGAAAGGGTTAAGTCCTTTGCACAGGGCAGCAATCCTGGCACACAGCAAAGGTGGACAGAGATCTGGCACAGCAAAAGTTAAAACCTCTAAGCACAGGGCAGCAATCTGGGCACACATCAAGAGTGGACAGTAGTGGATACAGCTGTATTAATGGGCTCACCAGTCAACAGCAGCCTCAGTTGAGGGGAAAGGAGGCCCAGAAGGCACAGGTCCATCACAGGCACATCATGGTCCTCAGAGGGCTGTGTGTCCTGGCTTCAGGACCACACAGGCAGCAGTTGCAGAGAAAGTGAAGGGGAAAGTAGAGTCCTAAAGTCCAGAAAGCTACACAGCCAATACTGAAATATGAGTCCCAGCAGCCCATACAGAATCATCTGTCTCAGCAGTTCCATGCATCTTCTAGCCTCCTTCTAGTGAGACCTGTAGCCATGAGCTCCTCTGTCCACCATTGATGTAAACTGAACAATCTGAAACTTTTTTGTGATCTGGTACTTTGAATTCAGCCAAGATATCAGCTCCAATTTGTCAGTGCCGAAGTGTCTGGCTCTATTCTATATACAATACCTTATGTTCTTATCTGCTGAGGGGAGCTTCATCTAATACCCCTATGGGAACTCAAGCACTCACAGACCAAATTGTGCAGAAAAACTAACTTTGTTACCCACTGCCTGTGAATTAGAGATTGTCAGTTTCACAAACAAAAAAAAGGAAAATCCAATGTCCCTGACCTATGTTACACCATCCTACAATCATGAATAAATCAATCACATAAGTGAGACAAGTGCAATAAAATTCCACAACCCAATCAATGTGCTCATTCCTCATAAACAAAATATCTCATTAAACATATAATAAAGTCCACAAATTACTGCGAAAGTACATAAAAGTCAAATGTATCATTGTGAAAAACAAATCTCCTTCCCAGTTTGTCCAACCATGTGCAGTGCTCAAACGCTCACCAGATATGTATGACTTCCTATTTCTAAGTAGGTCATAAATCACAGACCAGGTCACATCCAGTGCATCTTTCTTCTCCAGTTATTTCTGTTATTAAGCCTGGGTTCACACTGACAGCAGGAATGAAATCGTGCGAATACAGCTGAACTTGCACGATTTCATTCCCGCATATCAGTCCCGACTTCGGGGGCGATTTCAGAGACATCTGTGCAGGTTTCAGCACAGATGTCTAGTGAAATTGCACCCCAAAGTCACCGAAAGTAGTACAGAAACTACTTTTGGGAATCGGCATGGTGCCACAAATGCAGCATCGCACGGATTCAGACGGTGCCATTGCCGGCAATTGCCACCATGCCAAATTGCATCAGTGTGAAGGGTCAATAGTGCAGCTCCCTCTGTAATCATCACCATATGTAGTTAAAAACAAACAATCTCCATAGTGCAACAGTTTAAAAAGAGCATTTTTTTAATAACAAATGACTACTCACATAAACGTTCTTTATAAAAGCTAATGTAGTGGTACCCCCGGAGGAGCTGCTCAATATTGTGTTTCACCCGTCACCCTGCCCAGCCCAGCATTCATCTCTCAGACACTCCGAGACATAAAACAATTCATAATATTTGTTTTTTTTTTGTTTTATTGATGGGATTCCTTCACTCCTCCAGCACTACTCTTGCTGCAGAGCATTACTCCTCCAGCACTTCACTTGCTGCAGTTCCCCAGATCAGCTAGCACCACATGGCTAAGTAGGCCTGACACTAACTCAGCCAGGCCTCAGTGAATTACCCTTTGCTGGCAGGGACCCCGGGCCCTATGGTGTAGAAATTGTTCAGACATTAGCTGTCCTCAACACGGCTACTGATCCCAGTCAGCCCTCTTCAGGCCCTGCCAGCCCTCTTGGCAGTAGCTGCTCCTTTCCACTGCCCCTTTTATCACAGTCCACTCTTCTGGTTCTGCACCAATCTTTAACTGCAAACTCCCAGTCCTCCTGGGCGTATCTCCCCAGTCCTCCTGACTGTGCCTCACTCACCAGCCCTCCTGACTGTGACCAGTTCTCCTCCCTGAAGTCTCTCAGCGGTGCACTCTCCCGCTGTCCTCTCCTTGCTCTCTCTTGTGCCTCTGGTCCAGGACCTTTCACTCCATCTCTTCCACCAGACAGCTCCCCACAGCTGGGCTGATCCAGGGTACTTGAAGAGGACTACCCCCTGCCAATCCAGGTTGGGCATTGGTCAGGGCTCCCCAAATTACCCCAGGTGGCCACACCTCCCCTCTCCACCTCTCTTTCCAGAAAGCACCAGAAGCTTCTGGAAATAAGTGGAAGGTCCAAATGACACCACCTGTGGGTCACCCAGCACTACGCTGAGCCACTCCCAGCCCGGAATGAAAACAAACAGGCCTAGCCAACAGCTAAGCCTGCCTACATTTTCCTTTTCTACAGGAAAATCTAACCTCTAGCGCCTACCTAACAACTAGAGGGTGCTACACTAATGTATCCAGTAATTGATCCCATAAAAGGAAATACTTGATATTTTCGGGTTCAGCTAGCATCTGACTTTACATCCACCTCAGTGAGTTTTGTCTATTGGTGGCATGGATGTCGATAAAATATCTTTGCCTGACACAGTGTAACAACTGTCTTTAACAGGTAAGGCTTTTTAGGGCATTTATTAAAGAAGAAAACACAGCTACTCCTTGACTGCACTAAACATTACTAATGTGCAGCTTTGGGTTATTTGGAAGATCATCTTCAAGGCAGACTATTAGTCTATGTTCAGGTTGTCATGTTGCAGTGTCCCGGTGATGTAGAGCATGACTAGTCTATACTGTGGCAGTGACAGACCTATCTTCACAGCAAAGTGGCAGTTCAGAACTGACATCTCTGAGAGATAAGAGAGATAAAATGATATGCAAGTGCATGGCTGAGCAGGTAGAAGAACTGAGAAGTTGGATGAACATAACCTACAGTTTTTGTTTGGAATTCTGGAATTAGGCACTTGGGCAATTCCACCCATTCAGTAACTTACATTAAAGCCCAACTACAGCCAGAACTTTTTTTTTTACATTTTTATTAGTGGATAAGAGCTAGAACTTAGTCAATTTTTTTTTGTTGCCTGTTGGTGCAGTTGGTCAGCAAGAAATGTTATCAGAAACACAGAGGCACAGGCTGGGGCACTTTAAATGAGGTGCCTCCTGGACCATTTACTAATTTAATAGCTGGGGGCGTGTGGCCAGACTAGTTACACCACAGCTCACATGGAAGTCAGGGAAGGTACAAGGCAGCAGACAATAACCTCTGGGAGAGCCCAGTTGCTTAGCAACTGGGATGCAAGCCATCCCTGGAAGCCAAGAGCAGACAGCTAGAGCCGCCAGCAGACAGATAAATATACAAGATGCCTAAAGCCTTGTACACACAATGAGAATATTGGACGAAGGATTGTTCATTTTTTTGCATGCTAGTCTCATATCTTAAATGAAGAGGTTACTAAATGTATGAAATGTTTGTACAACAGAATACAACTTTGGAAGTGATGTAATGTGTTGTTTGGATTGTATTTTAATATATTATTTAATTACCGAGCATGCATGGTCTTGCTCTTCCGATTTTTCTCAGACAAATATTTTCCCGATTAAATAAAAATCGTACGATCTGGTATTGTATGACAAAAATGTTCATGTTTGTCCATTCGGATAATTTCAGATGAACTGTCTTGATCGGCTCTCGAAAACTGTGTAGCAATGATCAGATTATCATACGATCGCATTCAAATCTGTATTTTTCATCCGATTTTCTGATCGTATGTACTAGGCTTACCGAATAACTCCTTTCTGGGAGGGACCCCAATTCAAGTTCAAAACCCGAATACATCAGGGACCTAAAACTGGTACTGAAGATTATCCCCACTTTAGGAAAGGCAAACCACTTCTGCGCTTAAAAATAAAAATCAGTGAGGTCACATACCTCTTTCACACAAAAATGCTTGAGAATATTAGCAGCTTTAGGCTGCATGTACATGGGCATATTAAAGTACACCCTTCTAGGATAGATCTTTCTGCCAGGAGCTTGCAGAACAATCCAGCATAAAAAAAATGCTTGTTTTGGCTGGTAAATGAATATTCATTTATTCTAGCCACTAGAACGAATTACGTGCATATGCTTGTATTTGTGTGCATAAATTATGCCAGTAACCTCCTCTCCAAACACAGGTTTGGGGCATTTTTTCTTTAAGCCCCTGAACGCTGCTCTTAAATAGGATTCTACGGCTACAATGTGCATTGACATTGGCTGAAATAAAACTGCATTCAGAGGCATAAAAAATATGACAAATTCCTTGAAAATCTGCATTTTTCTTTCTGCCCATGTGGATTTTTGGGCATCTGACCTTTGTTTAGGTATCCTTGTTTCCAGCTAGTGTGATGTACAGAAACAATACTAAATTTTGCACATCTGACCAGCAGTAACATTTTAGCAGTCTCCAGTTAATTTATGTCTGAACCTTTGTTTGCACCAAAAGAAGAACTTTGTATATCTCATTTCTGAATAAGTTTTGTGTTTGTATCCACAGTGATTACAGGTATGTGGCAGCTGCTCTTGCTGTCATGAGGAATGTCACCCAACAGATCAATGAGCGAAAGAGGAGACTGGAAAATATTGACAAAATTGCACAGTGGCAAGCATCAGTTCTGGACTGGGAGGTTTGTAAAAACATTTTAAATGTTTGTGGGATTATTATTATGAGGCCGTTATTATAATCTTATTTCCTTAAAGCGGAGTTCCACCCAGTTAAAAGTCAACAGCTACAAAAAGTATAGCTGCTGACTTTTAACAATCGGACACTCACCTGTCCCAGGCTCCAGCCAAACGGTCGCCCGAAGGCTCGCTCCTGTCCCCCTCCCCTTGGCGGTGCCGGCATCACAAGTGTGGGCACCCGGCTTTGGCTTCAAAGCCAGCCGCCCACCGTGCATGCCCGAGTCGCTCTGTGCCTTGTGAATGGCCGGCGTATCTTCTGGGACCTGTGTTGGGTCCCTGAAGATCGCTGAGAAGGAGAGGGGGAAGTTAACTTCCTTCTGGCTCCTCAGCGCCAGGAGAGGAAGTGGACCCGGGACCCCCTGGTCCCCCCCAAAAAAAAAATGACATGCCAATTGTGGCATGTCAGGGGGTCACCTTCCTTTAAAGCGGAAGTTCCACTTTTGGGTGGAACTCCGCTTTAATGAGTGTTTATCTCATGCATTTTTCTTACAAGTAAGGATTAAAATATGTTGAGTGAAAACAGGCAAATAAAGTAAATTATGCTTTTTATTTAAAGTATACATAAACGCAAAACTTTTGTTTTTTTTGTTTTGGATAGAGTTGAGATGGATTAGAATACCTGTCAGGTTTTTATTGCTGTCTGTGCCCCCTGTTATGGGATTTTCTTTTACTTTCACTTTCAATGATAATGTTAACCAGGACAAGTAGAGAGATTGAATCCCCTATGTTGAGTTGTCCCCAGAACAGTAATGGGAAAAGAAGGGAAAATCTTCCAATGGGGACATTCTGGTGAGCTGGGGGTAATTTGCAGGGATATCCTCCCACTTCCTGTTTTGCCCATGAGACAATAAATGAAGGGAAATCTCCCCAATGGAACACAGCTGGCAAAAATAAACCTTACAGGGGTTATAACCCTCTTTACTGTATCACTCTATCCAAAATTAAAAAGTCCATGATAAAGCACAGCTAGCACAGAAAAGTTGCAGGTACACGGCACTGCACCTGTGGGGTGGATAAACTGCAGAACATCAGTGTGAAAGCTGCCTTATAGGGGTCTCAGAGCAGTAAGGGTTAATTTACATTTGCAGTTTGGGGGGTGATAAAACCCCATAGTTAAGGTGTGTTTTTATCACTCCCGCCAACCGCACCCCCTTTAGCTGCAGTGGCCAGGGGGGTACACATTTCGCAGCCGCAACAGAAGTTATACGCCCTGTCATGGTTGGTGAATGTAGCATCTGTCAAGCATGACCCATTGCATGCAGTTGTGGGGCATTTGCAGATTGGCACCATTTACCTGAATGGGTCAGGATTGGCAGGCGGTAGCACCCATCAAAAACACCCAGCTTAATTCCTGCTGTGGCATGTGTACACCTTTGATAATAAGAAAACAGCGCTGACCTCCAAACTAAACATGTGCCAAAAAACTTTGTGGAAATATATATAAAGTGCTACTAGTGTTTAACAAAACCAAAATATAAATAAATATATGTACATAAAGTGTCACTAGTGCTTGAGTTATGCAATATAACAGATACTGTGCAAAAGGTGATCAAGGTGAAAAAGCATGAAACATGAAAGTCTGTTATAATTGTTAAAGTACTCGTGCTTCTGTGCTCAAATTGATAGGTGACTTCTGTACTCCAATCCGTGGGTATATCTCACTCACCAGATATGATGGGCCCACTTACCATATGACAAAACTGGAGCACAGAAGTCACCTATTGCAGTAAAACTGCAACTCAACCACAGGGTTTTATCAACCCCCAACTTTACATGTAAACAAACCCTAAGGGTGCTGCTGCTGAATGCAACTAAGGGCTCATTCACAAGTGCAACAGGCAGTGCTGCTCCACTGAAAGTGATCCAAGTGTGTTTGAAAGGTGGTGAGGAATATGTTGCCTCCTCACCACCTGATTTAAACCCATGGTTGCCGCGCAATGCATGCGATTGCGACATGGTAGTACGGCAATTCAGGTGTGAGGAGGAAACACTGTGCCCAGTCATCTTTAACTTCTCCCACGTTGTTTAGGTATAACTCCACCTCTAAAGTTGCCTACCCCTGCCTTATACTATGGAAAATAGGAATGCCCAATAATTAACTCTAAAGAATTTCCAAAGTCATGGAAAGCTTCAGTTTAAATAGACGTAGTTTAACTGGACAACTAGATGATTATCAGTAACAGCAAACAAATACTCCTGCGCAATGGTGCGACATCGGGTGGTCAATCACTCAGGGGATGGTTGCTTTGGCCTTGCTGCCCTCTAGGATAGGGGATATCCTAGTAGTCACAAAACAAGAAAGAACAGGAGGGCGCACCTGCTTTGTGCATTATCCCAAGCAAATTTATTAATAAATCCAGAGTAAAATACTATTCACAAACAAGTAGAAATAAAGACGCTTAACGTAGCCACCTGATCGTGGCAATCAGTCCAAGACCAGTAGTCTCCAGATGGATATGGAGGGGACATCAGGGCTGCTGCTGGCTGATGCTTTTCAAAGTCTTAACTTCTTCAGAGCCTCTGAATAAGAAGGTAAGATTTTGAAACGCATCAGCCAGCAGCAGCCCTGATGTCCTCTCCATAGCCATCTGGAGACTACTGGTCTTGGACTGATTGCCACGATCAGGTGGCTGCATTAAGCGCCTTTATTTCTACTTGTTTGTGAGTAGTATTTTATTCTAGTTTTATTAAAAAAAATTGCCTGGGATAATGCACAAAGCTGGTGCGCCCTCCTGTTTTTTTTGTTTTATGATTATCAGTAAGCCTGTTCAATTTTTGTTTTTGATTGATCTCTTTATATAAGCTGCTATGTGGAGCTGGAGAGAAGTAGTAAGCCAAGAAGAGCACAAATGTTCATCATCAATGCCAAAATGTGAGACCACTGGAACACACAGTATATTCACTGATACATGCAGAAAGGTACTAAGGCACTATGGACTCACCACCAGTTTCACTATCCAGATGTTAGAGTAGTTAAGATCCATATCCATGATAATTTTGTGATAATGTCTGTTATGATGACCTGTATGTGCAATATGAGGTGTTTGAACTGGATATTGATATACTACGTGCTTCAGAATCACACATTAAACAGGCTAATTATCTATGTGATAAATATAATATATTCAGACTTCTAAAGACTACATGGACTATTGATATCACATTGACAGTATTTTCAGTTTTTACATACAGGTACATACTATAGCTGCAGCAAATTATGTGTATTAATGCATACCTACCTGAGGACCTAATGAGGAGCAGGGGATTCTTAAGTGTCATAGGGTTTGTTATTAGGGGCAATGCTGTCCTGATTTTGTTGCGACAGGACAAGGTGTTTGTAGTTTTTGATTTTGGCATACTTAAGAACTTTGTATATTTTAAATTTTTGATACTTGATACATTAATAAATAATAGTGGGCAGGGAAAGGCTTGATGTGGTGATCTAGGTGCTCTAATCACTATTTATTTTCTTGTGTTGCATTTGGGTTTACATATGTATTTATAATTTGTTTTTCAGAATAGGGATGAGCTGGATTGGGAAATTAAAGTAATATATGTTCATTGAATGCAAAGCCTCAAATGGGCTCAAAACACCATTTTGAAGAAATAGTATCCAAGAAAAGAATGTTGCACTGCCAAATGGCAAATCCACACAATGGATTTATTTTACACTGCAATGCAAACAAAGGTAAAAGGTACATGCACAATAAACAATTTCAGGTGTTCCCCCGACATTTCACAGGTTCAAAGTGCCTACCTATGTTCCTTTGCGCTACTGGAGAAAATAAATCTATCATGACTCATCATTCATGATTCATCATCAGGTTTGTCATTTGGCTGTGCAGCATTCTTTTCTTTGATACCACATATAGATTTATCAGTCGATGGCAGAAATATTTGCACTCTTTTTAAGGCCCAGGAGCCACTTTACATTTTTTAAAGTTTATCATTGTTCACAGACAGTTGCGAATTTCTACAAACTAAGATAGGGTTTTGTCTTAAAATGCAAAAGTAGAGTGAAATCCTGCAAAGTTAATTGTGAGTCCCCAATGGGACATCCAGATCTATAGGTGGGTACCTAGCATATACAGCATACCAATAATGTAGAAGATAACAAAACACCATTGTTACAATAAATATTGGATATTTTCACAAAATAAACAACCACCATCTCGTCCGCTATTTTTGTGGTCAGCCATGTTTTTGGGGCCCAAGAAAGAAAGCGAATAACATGAGCCACCAGTGACATCAGTCAGTTGCAGGTGGCTACATATAACTTTACTGCTCCATGTTTTTTGGTTGTATTTTCAAGCCAGTTTAAATTATATATCATACTGTGCGGATAAAGAAAAGCTATTTCCTAGTGAAAACATTTTTATAGGACAGTCTGGCTTGAATCATTATTCCTTATGAGTTATGTGAGATTTAAAGCATTTTTATAAGAGGCCTTTGAAAGCCAGCAGTAAATCTATTGGAGAAAATGGATATATATCAATTCTGAGATGATTAGTTTTCATTGTACTGTATAGGAGAACAGAGGTGACCCCGATAGGTGGCTGTCACCTGCGCTAGCTGTGGAGCTGCCTGATTGATATTCATACTCTTAAATTACAGGCTTCTTCCTTTTCAGAGGTCATACCTTAACTTTCCTGTTTTATCTAACCATAAGGAACCGCTATGTAAAAAATGAGGACGAGGACGTTCCTCTCTGTCATTCAGGAAATGTAAATAAACCCCAAGGACATTATCTAGCATGTGCTGAAAATGTTCCTAACCACCCCCCCTCAAAAAACAAATATTCTAATATTTGAATAATAAATATAAACTTCTCATGTAGTACAATAAAGAGCTGTGCTTAAACTTTTTGTAGGTGGTTATGCAGATTAGAGCATATCTAGATGTAAGGTTTTTATATGTATGTACAGTATGTAATAAACATTTTTATACAATTTTAGGCCAATCTAAAGCAGTAGTATGAGGAAAAGTTTGTTAGTTGAAATTAGTATGATAGTGAAATAGCTTGCATTATTGTGTTTACTGAATTATTGTGTTTAATGGTCAGAAGGCATAATGTTATACAATATCACACCACCTTGTGAGACCATATAATGTAAAGTTCAGATGTCATCACCTATACTTCATTCAACACCCTTTATAGTTACTTATGCAAGTATTTCATGGTGTTACAGATTTGAATTCTGATAAGCCAGGGGGATAATGAAGATATCACCATAGGAAAGAAACTAAAAGAGAGGACAGAGTAAGGCCGGCCATAGATGGTTTGAATCTCGGCCTGTTCAGCAGGAACCCGTTGAGATTTAACCACTTCAATACTGGGCACTTAAACCCCCTTCCTTCCCGGACCAATTTTCAGCTTTCAGCGCTGTTGCAGTTTGAATGACAATTGCGCGGTCATGCAACACTGTACCCAAATTACATTTTTATCATTTTTCTTTGGTAATAATAACCCAAATTGGGGTTTATTTGGTGTTAGCGGACAGACAGATGTTTTGTGTATGGTGACAGATGTGACGGGGACAGACAGATGTTTTGTGTATTGTGACAGATGTGACGGGAACAGACAGATGTTTTGGGGACTGTGACAGATGTGTCGGGGACAGACAGATGTGCCGGGGACTGTGACAGATGTGATGGGGGACATACAGATGTTTTGGGGACTGTTTTATGGGGACACTGATGTGTATGGGGACAGGGGTATCAGTGGTGCTTGGTGCACTGTGTGGGGGCCGATCTGTGAGAGCTCTCTGCATGAAATCATCATTATACAGAGAGCTGTCACATAGCTGCAGCTTCCCCCTCACCCCCCCCGCACTGAGCTCTCACTGAGCTCGGCGGGAGGGAGAACTGTCACAGAGACGTTCGTCTCTGTTTACAAAGTTACGGCTGTGATTGGACACAGCCGTCACATGATCAGGAGGGCCAATCATGCGCCCATATCCCGAACTCTGCTCGGCTGGATCCTGTGATCATAATGATCACAGGATGCAGCCGCAGCGCGCTGCGTGGCCGTGCTGCGAGCACCCATTCTGCAGGACGTAAATACACATCCTGTCAGAACGGGGAAGCTCCCACCCGGCCGTATATATACAGTGGCTGGAGGGGAAGGTGGTTAAACCCTATGTGGGCAGGCTGAATGTACCAAGTTGATTGATCAATCAGCTTGGGTACAAGCATCCTGCCAGATTCACTTGCGATTAATGCTAGTGGCTGCTATAGTCAGTGGAGTCATCGAGGGCCAGATAGGTACACCCAAAGGGCCAGATGCGGCCCTGGGGCCGCAATTTGCCCAGGTCAGTCTTAGAGGGACTCTGCTTTTCACAACCCCCATCCCCTCTGCTAACTAGTAACTTGCAGGTGGAAAGTTTCTAATACCCAACAACAGATTCAGGCTTGGTCTGGCTACAGTTCCCAGCTTTAGCCATGGATAAAAAAGGGGGCTACTGGGCTACTGCCATCATTCAAGTACTGTGTTCCAGCACAGCCACTGTTTAACTGGATTAACTGGTTGGGTTCACATAAGAAAATCCATAGCTATGCCTGTCTACAGTTTAGCTGAGTAGGCACAATTGGAACATGAGCCCCCACCACATTGTTAGGCTTTAAAAAACATTTATTTACAGGTTATCACAAATGGAAAACTAAAAAAAAAGCAGGTCTTCATTACCCTTACCCTATTGCTAATGGCTGCTGGCTTCTTCTAACTCTTTGGGAATCCAATACATAACTATTCTTATGAACATTCCTTGTTTCACGCATTTTCCTCTGCCATTAGTAAACCAAATAATGGCTTTACGCTTTTTTTGTAATATAATATAAACAGTTGAGGAATCCAACACAAAGAATTGACACCTTCATTGTGAACTTTTGTAGATGAGACACAAAACTACAGACATGCTATGTTTTCAACAGCCGTGACTCCCCAGAACATAGCAGTACCCAAATGCATTAATGCCCTTAGGCACTGTCTTAGGCTTTAAGAGGTTTGATCCAATTTAATATATGACATGTTATTAACAAGAGCAGGAGTTATTTTTCCACAGCTACCAGATATGAACTTTCACAACTTGACTCTTGCCCTGATTTGTGGCGAGGAGAAGAAACTCCATTGTTTAATATCATCAGGTTGACGCATAATGTATTTGATGTTTTAAATACTAAGTGAAAGCTGCTGCTTAAAGTCCAATCCCAGCTAAACGTCTTTTACATTCTTGCACAGAGGGAGGTAGGGAAAGGATCTGTGGTAGCATTTTACTGTAGTCTGTACCCCAATAGATAGTTTTATCCTCATGTCCTGCTGAGTGTTTCTCTTTCCCAGTAATTACTGCTCTCCTGATTTTTTTAAGGACAAAAAATCAAATTTCCCCAACAGGGTCATAGACAGCAGGCTTGAAGTATTTACTCTTTTTGAGTATATCTAAAACGTAAAACCTGGGCTTGGCCCCTTTCACACTGGTGGAGTCCACCAGGGGATCCGCCTGCTCAGCAGGGGATCTCTCTGCTGATCCCTGCTGAGCAGATAGATGACAGGTCCGTGTTTGCCCGACTGATGCAGAGCAGACACAGCCCACTGTCCTCTGTGGGCTGTTGGATAGAAACGGGCCACCTGTTCATTTCCATCCAACTGTAATCCGATCTACTAGACGGATGGGCAACTGATCCCCATCCATCTGTTTTTAGTGGACAGAATCGGATCAGATATCGGCAGATGTCAACGGACACGTCTGTTCACATCCGCGGCTCCATAAAGAGCAATGGATGGTCCGATCAGAAAACTGACAGGCAGATCCATGCACACTGGGCTTAAAAAAACTGTTTTTTTGGGGGGCGGAAAAAAAGTGCTCATATAGAGTGTTTTTGTACATGTGCTTAGGCGCTTTTAGCATTTTTTTCTGCTAGAAAACTCCTCTCAAAAACGCAATCCACAAGGGTTTTTTTTACCTCTAAATGTTGAGTTTAAAATATGCCTCTAAACATCCTTATGTGCATGGACACATAAAGCAACATTGAACTGCTTCTACAGGCAGAAAAAAAAACAGCAAAACTCTTGTAAAAGCAGCATTTTTTAATACCAGTGTGCATGAACCCTAAATGATCTGATGTGTATTTCAGAGTTCTTTAAATTCATTTACATAAAAAATCTGCCATTTGCCCTAAACACCTTTGTTGCTAAATGCTAAATACACTTACAGGGTTAATACAACAACCTGTGTGGAATCATTTTCTTCTTGGAAGACTACGGCATTGCCAGGCTTGTATACATGACGTATTCCCTGATGCATCTGTTATCTGACTGAGCCATTCCCCTCTAAATATGGAGTCACAGCTGTGTGCTTCAGTGAGCCCCGAATAATCCGCCGCAGAGCTGATAGGGAGCAATGACTAGCAGCTAAGAGACCCAGAGAACCTAATTGAAACCAAATTGAATACTCTGCTGCAAAACAAGTGCAATGGGTGTACATTATTGGTTGTCTTGTCTCAGGCTGATTATATTAACACTGCGTTGTGTGGTTATAATGTTTGTGAGTTAGAGATGGCTTCTTGAAGATGTGTCTTGCAGTTTTTTCATAGCTGTTAATGCAGAGCATGCTTGCTTAGTGATATAGGCCTTCCCATACTGTATATTTTTATCCATCCACCTTATAGTCCCTGGAGCATTTTTGCAATGCAGCAAGATCAATAACTAGTCAAGGGCCTTACCATCCCCGAGTTCAGCTGCCGCTTCCAGCAGCAAAAAGGTTAACTGGTTTTGTGCATAATAGAACAACTGCCTACATAGCTGTCAACTCAGATGCTTTCATGTGTGTTCAGATTCTCCGGCAAGGCATTGAAACTCACATTTAAAAGCCCTTTTTTTCATGCCTTCTCACATCAAACGCTGGGCTGAAAACCGTGCATCGTGCCGTTAAGATGCTGTTCTGGAGACAGGGCCAGCTTGATCAGCAAATCTCTTGAGGAAAATAAAGTCAGAGACTACAACAGGGTTTTCAAACAACAGAAAGCATCAAAAAGGGAGCCTGGTGGAAAAAAAAGAGAAATGTTGCTTTTGCTTTCCCTCCCGTCTGATCTCCCCCTTGCCTGCAGTGCTAATCAGTCTGTGAGTCCCTAATTAGAACACAGCTCTGCCACTCACTAAATCAGGAATTACTGCACCCACTCCACAAGTAAATAACTCCCTTTCATACAATGTGCCTGAACAGTGTTATTAGCAATCGAAATCTTCTAATGGTTTAGTTCTTTGTATTTACCAAGCTGTTACTTGCAGGGCGTTAATGCAACCACCTCTTGGGTGGTACTCAAGTAAGTGTAGATGAACAGTGACAGTCCAAATTCCAACACACTCCCTCTGCACCATTCTCTGCAGCCATGTAGATCCCGAATACCTACCAACATGAAGTGTTGTTTGTTGGTTACACTACTCCGATAGGAAAACATTTGCGACAAGCTGTGAAAATGGCTTTACAGGGTTTGAAGCATGGCCCTTACTTATGCATTTTTGTAATTATTGTAATTTATTTAAATTATCAATGAATGTTACAATGTTCAATGAGCTTATTAACTTATGAGTAAATTGTTTTACTTACAGTAAAGCATTAACCAACTTCTATATCATACATATTGTATCTGTTACAAGAAAGCAAACCCATGCAGATTTAGGCTGGGTTCACACTATCCGACACAAAAACGGCCGGACTTTTGATCCTACTTTGCCCTGCAACATCGGTCCTACTTCTGTCCTACTTCCATCTGACTTGAATGAACAAGATAAGATTTTTTTTTTTTTTATTCAATATTTCTTTATTGAGGATTTCACAAAAAATTAACATGGTGTACATTTATTACAGCACGTCAGATGTTCCGACTGGGTCAATGCATACAAGGTTTAAGAATGTTCAGGTCTAGTGGCAAATAACTATATTACAGGAGCATAAACAAGCTGTAAGTGTTAACATTATTGGCTCCAGACGGTGGGGGGGGGGGGGGGGGGGT
>BLSH010284905.1:203272-228695 GCA_018402905.1 Glandirana rugosa | reverse complement strand
TTGGGAAGGGGGGATAGGGCAATGGGAATGGATAGGGGGGGAGGAAGGTATGGAAAGAGACATGTTTGGGGATAGGGAGCACCAGCATATTATTCAAAGGTTTTACATAACGAGTTGGACCTACAGTTCACATAGTCACAGTACATTGTGGGTGTAATAGCCAAGGCTTCCAGTTATAATGGAATTTTTCCATACATAAATATTTTCTGGCCACTATCTTCTCCATCTCACATTGGAGGTTTAGGTCTGCGATTGTGCTGGAGATTGATGGTGGGTCTTGATTTTTCCAAACCTTGGTGATATTCAGCTTTGCTGCAAGTAATAAGTGTAGTATTACAACCCTTGACTGGGGAGGAAATTTCTCTATTCCGATATGGAGTACAGCAAGTGAAGGGTTGGTGGTAGAAGGGATATGTGATATTACTGAAATATTACTGAAATCAAGGAGAATATTTGTCTCCAGAAGGAGGTTATAGATCTGCAAAACCAGAAGGTGTGTGCTATGGTTCCCGTGCTTCCACAGGATCTCCAGCAACTAGCTGGGTGTTCCCGGAAGATTCTTGATAGACGGTAGGGCATTAGGTACCATCTGTGTAGGGTTTTTTGATATGATTCCCAGTGGTTGGTACAGTGGGAGGCTGAGTAAGTCAGTTTAAATGCTCGTGACCACATGTCAAGATAAGATTTTGCTCCGACTTTGAGATAGTGACTTGTCCTTTCACCAATCAAAACAATTCCAGTGTGAGATAAATTCCTTTTACTGCTGCTGTAATCACCAAGTCGGATGTCACAACTCGGATGTTAGAACAAGGATCCGACTTTGATCCGACTTCAATGATATTCAATGGGCTGGAGTAGGACCAAAGTCGGACCAAAGTAGTACAGGAACCTTTTTCAAAGTCAGACCGACTTGTGTCAGACCAGTTAAGACGGCTCTAATAGGGAAACATTGATTTGGTGACGTAATGCGACTTGTGCTCACAATGTCGGTCCGTTTGTCGGACAAGTGTGAACCCAGCCTAAATGTAAAAGGAAGTGGAAGGGGGTATTAGTGAGCTATGTACTGTAAGATGTATGTGTCAACTCAATGTATTTCATATTTCTAATGTGAGAATAAATTTAATTGTGTATGGGGGATATCTTCGTCGCCAACATCTTGGGATACTTTTAGCTGTGTTAAAAGCATGGGACGTAATGAAGCACTTATAGACCTATAGATTGTTTGTTTGTTTTTAGCAATGGAATGATATACAAAAAGAGTCATTCCTAAATCCGGTGTGTAGTAACAATAAATCTTTTCTCAAACACCTTGTAGTCCAGTTCAACTAGGTGTATCTCATCAGTCTATTTGACCACAGACTGTCTAGCACAAATCGGGTAGTTCAGGCCAAATGGTAATCATTCTTCAAGCTGACTCAAAGAGTTAGCTAGATGTTTGTAACTCATTTATTCCACCCCGAAATTGATAAAGAAGATGTTAACTAAATGTATTAGACTTATATATATATAATGGTGTCATATGTCCCATATTGGCCTGTCAATACAAAGGGCTGCTGATCACAGAGAGCTTTGATTGAGGTGTCTTATGGCACCTCTGTACACTTTCACTAGGGCAGCCATGGACAAATTAAATGTTGAGATGTTTGTCATGGCTGGTTCACAAACTAATAGAAAATGTAAAAGCTGGAATTCTGGATATCTGGCTACTGGATTCCTTACCCTTCTTTGACACATAATGGGGAAAAGAGGAGACACCTTAGACTAACAATGTGTGCTGTGAAACGGATATGCAATGTTGAGGAATCCCTACATAGTTAACTAGCTGCTCTAGTACTATTGTCCATTTATCTTAAATTGGATCTCCAATCAAATAGCTAAACAGAGACATTTGAACTATTTTATCTGCCAAATAACAGTAAACACTATGGGTTTGATTTACTAAAGGCAAATACAATGTGCACTTTGCAACATGCATTTGCACTCTGCAAGAGCAGTTGCTCCAGAGCTTAGTAAATGAGCAGAAGCTCTGCTGACTTCCATCATCCAATCATGTGCAAGCAAAAATGCATTTTTTTTCCTTGCACGTGATTGGGTGTTCTTTGTGAAATGAAGCTTTACCTCATTTACTAAGCTCTGGAGCAACTGCACTTGCATAGTGTAACTGGACTTTGCGAAGTACAATGTGTATTGGCCTTTAGTAAATCAACCCCCATGCATTACATCCCAAAAACATTAAAGCAAATTTACAGGAAATCAGGGTAAAACCTAAAACATGTGTAAATGCATATACAGTATGCAGATTGTTTTACATGCCTGCAAATTTCCCTTCATAAAGACGTGTGAGTCAGACAACTCTGCCACCTGGCACTCTCAGCATGCTGTTATAATTTTTCAGTCCCGTCACATTCATAAATCATTGTGCAGATAGCAAGCTGCTGTCACAGAAAGCTGGCAAACTGAACCAGAGGTGTTACCTGTCCAGCTATACATGTGGCAGAGGTGTGTGAATCACAACACTGGCTGAACCAAATTAAAAAACTTTTTGCGCATAAATCAAACAACGCGCTGTATATACAGTTCAGCAGTATTTGGCAGGTTGCATGGCGCATTTTGCTTTTGGGATGTCCTTTATAACAATAGTTATTGTTGGTTGGAAGTATGCTTCTGTGTGCCCAGGGATCCTGAACATAGGATCATACAGTCTAATAAACGGTGGCATCCCCATGCAGTAAACTATACAATGTCTGTAGGTCACATTAAAAGATGGCAATACAGGGACTTTTCATTGTGGTAACTGTAAGTTGCAACACTGCTCTCAATTCGTCTGCTCGTTTAGATCCTAATATAGGTTGCAACTAAGTTGGTGATTCCTGCAGTGCACAGGTATTATTTTATCAAGGTATATGCAGGTACGATAAAGTAGATGTTTGCCAAATTAGTAACAACAGACATAGGAAATATATTTAAAGTAGCCAAGAAGAAATAAAATTATAGGGTAGAAAAGAAAAGGAAACTGAACCAAGTGAAGAAAAAGGAAACTGTACTTGGGGAGAAACTTACTATCAAACAAACATCAATAATTGTGTGTGGCTTTTGTGTTTTGGAATAATCTTTGCAGACAGTAAATGTAACCACGCAATTATTTGTCAGATATAATACTTTGGGTGGTTACCTTTGTCTATTTTTTACATTATGAAAAATTCAATTAGAGGACAATGGAGGTGTAAAGAACTTAGAACTGTCACTACCAGAGTCCCCTCAAGATACAAAAATGCTAACAGGTACCATTCACCCATGTATGAAAAATCTGTGGCCTTTTCCTTTACTATTATTAAAATATACACCATGTACAATGGGCTGTAATGTGGATTGATTTACTGTCAGGTAACCTGTATCTGTATTTGACAGGGAGATGATATCCTGGACAGAAGTTCCGAACTTATCTACACTGGAGAGATGCAGTGGGTCTACCAGCCGTATGGTCGCCAGCAACAGAGAGTATTCTTCCTGTTCGATCACCAGTTGGTTCTCTGTAAAAAGGTGAAAGTTTCTAAATATGTGTCTGTAAATAATGCGACCGATTGAGGCTATGCAAGTTCATGTAGTTTTCTAAATTATTTTGAGACTATCGCATGTGGCACTAAAAATATTAGTTAAACAAAAATAGGATAATGCACACCTAATCATAATATCAGTACATAAAGGGTTAATTGCATAAATGCAGGTGCTAGAACTTGGGTTTCCCCAAGAAAAAAACAAATCTAATTTACATTAGTAATATAAATAAGAAGCATCATATAAAGACATACCAACAGTGGTGGCCCGTTCATAGAGGGCGCACGGGCACTGCCCCCCCCCCACCCATACGCCCAGCCCCCTGATCTACATATCAGGGCACCGGACTAAGGATTCCAATGGTAGAGTGTGATTTTTTGAAGCACCTTATCAGAGCCAGAGGCTCTAATAGGCTTCAAAAAAGGGTGGGCTCGTCTGCGCCCCAATCCCACCCAGTTGTGTGACAATAGCGAATGAATTTTCACTATTTTCACAATAAAGTTCCTCCCTGCCAATCAGGAGGCAGGTCATAAGACCTGTGTCCCGATTGGCCAAAGCGTTAGGCGATGGATGCCTAGAGCTTTGGCGGAAGAAACAGAGAGCAGACACGTGGCCGCAGAAGGAGGGGACACGGCAGCCGCTGTCCGCACCATGGGAGTGGAGTAGAGGACACCACAGCCCGCCAGCCCTAGATTGGGTAGGTGCCACAACGCCAGCCTCCCGGAGGGGGAGGGGTGGGGATGTGGCGGTGTCATGCCACCAGCTGCCCAGAGGGGGGGTGCTCGTTTTCCGCCCCCCAAAGAAAAAACTCACCAGCTGCTACTGCGTACCAATGTGATAAAATACATGATCCCACCCCGCAGTTCATCTAGCCAGACTAAAGCAGATTCAAAACCACGGGCACCATGTACACTTTCACGAAAACAGGGAGGAGATCTAGGCAGAAAGTACAGGAAATGGTGAACATCAATACACACACATATATATATATATATATACCAGAAAAAGTTTTCAGCTGGTGTATTTGTTGTACAATTTACCTGGATCCTACCTGTTTCAGTGAAAGTGTTCATGTTGCCTGTAGCTTAAAAAAAGAGAAGTTCAGGACCAAAAAAAAATTTATACTCACTTAGGTGGATGGAGCATCAATCTGATGCTGCATCTGTCCCCTGCTGCCTCTATACCGAGAACTGAGCAATCAAAAACCGTCTTCAGTGAACAGACAGCAATCAACTGCTCTGCCCCTCCTGCACTCACTGGGCTGTGCAGGGGGTGAGGGTGGCTGGCTCAGGCTCTCAGCGGCTCACTGAGAGGCATATGGGCAGACTTTGACATTAAAGTCGGGAACTCTCTAGAGTCTGGAACAGGTGAGTGACATAGGCTAAATACAGGTCATACAAGTGCAGAGCGATGTGCACTCCTGTGATCCCCAGGAGAAGTAGGGCTAAAAGAGCATTGGATTCTCTAATTACTAGTGAGGTCAAATCAACATTTGTTTTCAACCGCAGTGATAAGAAAATATGAAGGAGCAGGATGGAAAATGTTTTTTGAACACATTTCTTAGGCTACTTTCACACTGAGGTGGTAGCGGTAAAGCACCGCTAGTTTTAGCGATGCTTTACCCCTGTCTAGCGGGGTGCTTTTAACCCCCAGAGGGGGTTAAAAAGGGGGGTAAAAGCACCCATTTTTCAGGCGCTTTGGAAGCTCTGGCCATTCATTCCAATGGCAGGGGCGGTGTAGGAGCGGTGTATACACTGCTCCTGCACCGCCCCAAAGATGCTGCTCGCAGGACTTTTTTCCCTTCCTGCAAGCGCGCCGCCCTATTGTGAAAGCACTCGGACTTTCACCCTGGGGCTGCAGAGGAGGCAGTTCTAAAAATAGCGCCTGAATACCACCCCAGTGTGAAAGGGGTCTTTGTTTGTGGTTTCTGTTTGAGAAAGTGCATTTACTCCAAAAGTGAATGATAAAAGCAAGAGCTTCTTGTAAGTAATGCAAGCAAGTACTTTTGAATGACATTTGACAAGTCATCAAATATACCAATAAGAATTTTCATGTGAATGTTCATTCAAGATTTTACAAGTTATGGGCATCTTTAGAATCTGCTAGCTATATAAATATGACCTACAGGCTGAGATCCTGTGCATGCACTATAATGTATTGTTATGTCTTTCTATGATGCTTCCTTTCATATATACATGATATCTGAAAATCTAATGGTTTTGAAGTTTTAGCACCAAAAATATTATTGCAGAGTTTTTGTGTAGTTACCAAAATAGTTTAAAATGTGACATAATATTCCCTTTTAACATATGTAAACATCCCCGATACACCCGTGATGGTATTTTGCAGAATACATTTTGTTGTATGTTTAAACAGTGGTTTCAATGTTCAAATTGGAAATGTGTGTGTAATGCAATTTCTGAATTTCTTGAAGTTATTTTAACAAACTTCTAGCGACTTACAAAATGAAAGGTGTCTTTGTACAATGCAGCAGCAACAACAAAATTTTAGTATCCCTGTAAGTGGTAGTGCCCCTTATTTTACTCAAATTGGCAATGTGTCTATAATGCCATTTATGATTTTCTTGAAGTTCTTTTATCAAAATTATAGGGGCTTGCAAAAAGAAAGGTGACTTTGTACAATGCAGCAGAAACCACAAACTAACAAACTTTTAGTGTCCCTGCAAGCGGCAGTGCCCCTTCCACCATGGGAAATGGCAAGACAAAAGTTAACAATAGCAGTAACACTCAGGGTATTGGCAGAGACAGTAGCACAGGTCAGCCAGGGTCAATACCAGTTTTATTTCAAAATAGCCAGACAGTGATTACTCCAAGCCAAGAAGTTAAAATAGTCAGCTGGCTGAGCTCTTTCATCTTCCTGTTCACAATAGGGAGATCAAGGTCTTGAATGAGGATATATTGCTTTGCATTTGCACTTCTTAATATAGCCGTACTTCAAAAAATGCTGCTGCTTCCTCTCACACTCAAACAAAATGTGGGCTTTTGCAAAGCTCAGGTAAACTTCTAGCCCAGCTCTTAAAGCCTGTACACACAGTCCGATTGTTAACCAACAAAGGCGTTCGACAGCCTGTTGCCGATAACCCGACCGCTAGTACACACAATTTGACAGCTGATTTCCAATTGTCGTCCAACAGAAGTTGGCTGACAAGACTAGAAAACTTGGCCAATTGTTGGCTCGTGCGTACAGAAGTTGGCCAACATAAAGTTGGAAGTGCAAACACGTATGCTCAGAATCCAGGAAGTGTTCGGTCGTGTAAACCTGTGTTCCTAATTCACAAATCACATTCACCTGAACTTCCTCTTTATATGCTCGTAACATGTTACTACGTTCGGCTTTGTTGGACGATCACTTGACTACCATCAGCATGCTATACAAAACCGCCGACAGCCGATTTGGACAAAAGTTGGACGTGCGGTCGTACGATAATCGGCGCGTGTACGAGGCTTTACTGTTTGCTTGGTATTCTGTGTATTTGTCCTCAGAAACCTTCTGACCTAGCTCTTGCTGTATGGTTGCTTTTATCTGAAATATTTCAGTCATTGGCCCTGCACCCATAGTTTCCCTTTGCTATTTCTATGCCATAATATTTTTTTAGCTTCTGTCATAGTTTCCATTTGGGTCTTGTCTGAATGCAACGTATATGTGATTAAAACCACCTCAGTCAAATTTCTAGGTATGTAATTTATACATTATATTTATAGTATGTTAGACCAGATAAAGGATTCTGCCATGTTGTATTAAAGGAAACATTTTTGGCTGTCATGTGGATGATTTGGCTTTGGTACTACATAATCACTGATCCAGCAAGGATATAATTCTGACATTTTTCCTCATTTTCTGCATGCTTTCTCTGGTTCAGTCAATCTCAAAAGGACTGAAGCCAAATACAGCCAGATAATGGGCATTTTTAAGGAGGAGGCCAAAAATGGAAGCTCCTATATTTTTCTCATGACAGTTATATTTAAGTATTTATACAATGGGCAAACAACAAAGAGTTTAAATGTATTGTTTTAATTAATTTCTGGCATATATATACTAATCAGACATAACATTATGACCACCCACCATAACCTGTCAAGGTGTGGACCCCAATAGACCTCTGAAGATATGCTGTGGTATCTGGCACCAAGCCGTGAGTAGCAGATCCTTTCAGTCCTGTAAGTTGGAAGGTAGGGTCTCCATGGATCAGGCTTTTCCAGCACATTCCACAGATGCTTGATTGAACTGAGGTTTGGAGAATTTGTCAACACCTCAGATGACTTGTGTTCCTCAAACCATTCTTGAATTCATCAGACCAGGCCATCTTCTTCAATTTCTCTGTGGTACCATTCTGATTCTCCCGTGCCCATTGTAGGCACTTTTGGCTTTGGACACAGGTCAGCATAGGCTTCCTGATCAATTTGAAATTACTCAGCCCCATAAGCAACAAACTGCGATGCACTGTGTGTTCTACCAGCTTTTTATTGAAACCAGCATCAACTTTTTCAGCAATAGGAGCTATAGTAGCCCTTCTATTGGATAGGACTTTAAAGGCCAGCCTTTACGCCCCATGTACATCAATGAGCCTGGACCCTGTCACTGGTTCACTGGTTTCCTTCCTTGGATTACCTTTTATTAGCTCCTGACCACTGCAGATGCCACAAGAGCTGCAGTTTTGAAGATGCTCTGACCCAGTTGTCTAACCATTACAATATGGCCCTTGTCAAAGTCACTCAAATCCTTAAGGCCCGTACACACGGTCTGATTGTTGGCCAACAATGGTTGTTCAACAGCCTGTTGGCCGATAATCCGATCGTGTGTACGCACAATTCTACATCCGATTTCCAATTGTTGTCCAACAGAAGTTGTATGATGAGACTAGAAAACTTGTGTTGGCCAACAAGGCATTGGCTGATTGTTGGCTCGTGTACACAGAAGTTGGCCAACAAAAAGTTGGAAGTGCAAACTCGCATGCTCGGAATCCAGGAAGTGTTCGGTCGCGTAACCTGTGTTCGTAATTCACAAATCACATTCACCTGAACTTCCTCATTATACGCTCGTAACACGTCATTACGTTCGGCTTTGTTGGCCAAATACTTGACGTCAGTACTCTAGACCAGACCGCCGTTGCCCAATTTGGACAAAAATTGGACGTTCTGTTGGCCAACAATCTGCGCGTGTGTATCAGGCTTTAGGCTTGCCAATTATTTCAAAACATCAACTTCAGAGACAGCATGTTCGCTTGCAGCCTAATATGTCCCACCCACTTTCAGGTGCCATTGTAACAATAATCCATGTTATCCACTCAGTGTTCATAATGTTATGGCTGATAAGTGTTTATAATAAAATTATATGGTTGTGTGAGAGCCATCAAAATGTTTGGTGTGAACATTTGATGCCAATATTTCAGAGTTTTGTGTATGCTGCAACTTTATAACAATTCATTCCTTCCAAATGCAAAAGAAGTATGTGCAGGAAGGTCCTGGCACTGCATGTCCTCAGGTGTATCTTCCCCTCCAGCAAGCCCAACAGTAAACATCACAGTCAAGTCTCCTGAGACTAGCAATCATCAGAGGCAGGAGTGGGTTGGATATGCCTCATATGATTATACACTGCAGATATTCAATGATGAAACTACATAAACAAAAGTAGCTAGGTATTACTACATATCAGGAAGTGAAAATATATTTTTCTTGAGAAATTCAAGACAAAAGGGTCACAGTTCACCTTTTTAGATCTTCCCTACAAGGTAGTACAGCTGCACCTTTCAAAGTAGAGCAGCTATGTCCTATTGTGTATGGACACTTTCATTAAAAGTAAATTGGTAGCGTTTTATTTGAAGTTATATTGAAACTTCAAACATACTTTACAAAGCAACATGTTACATAACAGACTTAATGGTTATTTCAAGAAATAAAAATAATAATCCTATATTTTACTGTACATTTATTTATTATCAATATACTGTGCGGTTTATGCCTTATATTTCTTTGTAATGTCAAATACCTTAAAGACTATAAAGGAAACATTATGGGATTAAACGGGTAAAGCAGCATTATTGTGTTAGTAATTATCAGATAAACATTCTTAATGTTTATGCCAGCATTCCACAATGCACCATTAAGGCAGATATGAACCCCATTAATTACACCTACGATATATAAAGCCTGTAAGGCTTGGTGAGCAACATGCAGTGTTCCATTCATTACTACTATTTAAACAGATTGTAGTAGAAAGTAATATGTAGTTCAGCTAGCACATTTATTTTTCCTTAAGCACGGTTTATAAAAGGAAAGCACAATATGGATGATTTCATATAGAATTCCACATAGTGATTTTTAAATTAATTTAAATGAATAAGGGGGTTTGGTGTGGTAAGTCAAGACAACTTGAAGGCACTATTCATTTAATAATAAATAGGGCCATTTATTTACTTTGAGGACTTTTTGGGTCAAGGGATCTGGTTAGCAATACAAATATTGCCGGGACTGGAATACAAGTACAACATGTATGCAGGTAAAAAATAGAAACTGGAGTACAAGTTAGCTCAGAAAAATACTCAATGTGACCAGCTAATGGTGCATGTCACTTACTGAGGCAAAGGAACTGCCAGGACCCCAGAGCCATTGATGGTGCAGACAGAATTGTCTGGCACGAAAACTCCCAGGCTTGGGATTGCCTAAATGGCAGCAACTATGGTAAAATGGGAACAGTGGCAGTAGAGGCAGACAGAAGTATTGACCAGAAAATCAGACACTGCAGCAACTCCGACACATGGGTATTGATTTACTAAACCTGGAGAGTGCAAAATCTGGTGCAGATGTGCATGGTAGCTCAGCCATGTGTCCCGTAGCATCTTGACTGGTAACTGTCATATCTGCACAGCTCCTTAACACATAGAGCAGAATTCTATGGAAGAGGTAGATGGAAGGCAAACATAATCAATTACAAGACAAGGTTAAGCACAACAGGATAGAAGTTAAACACAGAGTGTAAATCGTGAGGCAGAGTTGTAGACAGTGTGCTGATAGCAGGGTTACATCCACAGTCTCTTAAAGATAGGGTAGATGGCATTAAATGGGGAATTTTATCAAGGCAGTGAGAGGTCCGCTCATCAGTTTATGTTTAACCAGAGCTCCGGAAGGTTTACCCCCCTCAATGACCAGGCCATTTTTTGCAATATGGCACTGCTCTATTTTAACTGACAATTGCGCGGTGGTGCGACGCTGTACCCAAATAAAATTGATGTCATTTTTTTCCCACAAATAGATCTTTCTTTTGGTGGTATTTGATCACCTCTGCGGTTTTTATTTTTTGCTCTATAAATAAAAAAAGACAAATCATTTTGAATAAAAAACAATATTTTTTTATTTTATGCTCTAAAACATTCCCAATAAAAAAATGTAAAAAATCGAATTTATTCATCAATTTAGGCCAATATGTATTCTGCTACATGTTTTTGGTTAAAAAAATCCCAATAAGCGTATATTGATTGGTTTGCGCAAAAGTTATAGCATCTACAAACTATGGGAGATATTTATGGAATTTTTAATTTTTTTAAGGTTTTTACTAGTAATGGCGGCGATCAGCGATTTTTAGCGGGACTTCGACATTGCGGCAGACAAATCTGACACTAAGTAATACTTTATGGGGACCAGTGACACCAATACACTTGGTGTATGCACTAATGACACTGGCAAGGAAGGGGTTAACATCAGGGGCGTCATTCTGAACACAGGAGGTTTGGCTGATTGGCACGGACCCCATCCAAAGGATTCTTTGCATTTTTTTTAATTGAATGCAAAGTGTTCTTTGGTTGGACGAGGTGGGGAAGCAGGACAGTTGAGAGGTAGAATATCGATGGAGCGACGGAAGAAAACAACTAAAAAAAAAACAGAAAAGCTTCCTCAAGAAAAGTCTATATTTTATTGGGGGGGGAAGTCAGAAGCTTAGACTCCATATTTATTTGCAGAGTGAAGTTATTTTCAAGTAAGCAAACGGAAACAGCAGATGGAAATGCAGCATGGAGAGGAATGAAATTATAAAAGTATCTAACTTACTGATGCTCAACTGTCAAAGCAAAGTAATGGCACTTCCATGTACATACAACTAGACTATACTCTTTCTAGCTCCTTGTATACAGTACCTTGAAAAAGTATTCATACATGTTACAAACAAAACCGTAAATGTGTTTTATTGGGATTGTATGTGATAGACCAACACAAAGTGCCACATGATTGTGCAGTGGAAGGAAAATAATAAATGTTTTTCCAAATGTTTTACAAATAAATATGTGAAAAGTGTGGAGTGCATTTGTATTCAGCCCCCTTTACTCTGTTACCCCTAACTAAATTCTAGTGGAACCAATTGCCTTCAGATGTCACCTGGTAAATAGCGTCCACCTGTGTGTAATTTGATTTTAGTATAAATGCAGCTGTTCTGTGAAGCCCTCTGAGGTTTGTTAGAGAACCTTAATGAACAAATGGCATCATGAAGGCCAAGGAACACACCAGACAGGTCAGGGATACAATTGTGGAGAAGTTTAAAGCAGGGTTAGGTTATAAAAAAAATATCCCAAGCTTTGAACATCTCACGGTGCACTGTTCAATCTATCATCTGAAAATGGAAACAGTATGGCACAACTGCAAACCTACCAAGGTATGGCCGTCCACCTAAACTTACAGGTCGGGCAAGGAGAGCATTAATCAGAGAAGCAGCCAAGAAGCCCATGGTAACTCTGGAGGAGCTGCAGAGATCCACAGCTCAGGTGGAAAAATCTGTCCACAGGACAACTGTTGGTTATGCACTCCCCAAATCTGGCCTTTATGGAAGAGTGGCAAGAAGAAAGCCATTGCTTAAAGAAAGCCATAATAAGTCCCGTTTGCAGTTTGCGAGAAGCCATGTGGGGTACACAGCAAACATGTGGAAGAAGGTGCTCTGGTCAGATGAGACCGAAATTGAACTTTTTGGACTAAAAGCAAAATCCTATGTGTGGTGAAAAACTAACACTGCACATCACCGTGAACACACCATCCCCACCGTGAAACATGGTGGTGGCAGCATCATGTTGTGGGGATGCTTTCCTCCAGCAAAGACAGGGGAGCTGGTCAGAGTTGATGGGAAAATGGATGGAGCCAAATACAGGGCAATCTTAGAATAAAACTTGTTAAGTCTGCAAAAGTCTTGAGAGTGGGGTGGAGATTCACCTTCCAGCAGGACAACGACCTTAATCATACAGCCAGAGCTACAATGGAATGGTTTAGATCACAGGTGTCAAACTGGCGGCCCTCCAGCTGTTGCATAACCAGAAGTCCCATGAGGCATTGCAAGACTGACAGTTACAAGCATGACTCCCACAGGCAGAGGCATGATGGGACTTGTAGTTCCGCAACAGCTGAAGGGCCACCAGTTTGACACTCCTGGTTTAGATCAAAGCATATTCATGTATTAGAATGGCCTAGTCAAAGTCCAGACCTAAATCCAATTGAGAATCTGTGGCAAGAGTTGAAAATTGCTGTTCACAGACGCTCTCCATCCACTCTGACAGAGCTTGAGCTATTTTGCAAAGAAAAATGGGCAAAAATGTCACTTTATAGATGTACAAAGCTGGTAGAGACATACCCAAAAAGACTTGTAGCTGTAATTGCAGCAAAAGGGGGTTCTACAAAGTATTGACTCAGGGGGGCTGAATACAAATGCACGCCACACTTTTCAGATATTTATTTGTAAAAAATGTTGAAAACCATTTATCATATTCCTTCCTTCACAATTATGTGCCACTTTGTGTAGATCTATCACATAAAATCCCAAAAAAATACATTTACGTTTTTGGTTGTAACATGACAAAATGTGGAAAATGTCAAGGGGGTATGAATACTTTTTCAAGGCACTGTATGTTTCTTCATATATATCTAACCTTTCTAGAAACATTGGAAACAACATTAATATTAACAACCAAATCAGCGTGAATAAACTAGAATAACATGCCATGCCTGCAACAGTGGCTAAGTAGATAGAATTCTTGTTTAGGCCTACATGTGTGCTGGATTCAGCTCCCATCAGTTACACTATCCTTTATTTGGCTTCCTCCTGATTTGGCTGTAGCACCCTGGTCTTAATCAGGGTTGCTCTCAAATTTAGTTCTGCTAGGTGGTAACTAGCCTGGCCAATTGATAGGGGATTTCCTGATTTTTGCCCTAAGCCTGGGTTGGTGCATCCCTCTATTCTGTCTTTGGGTGGCGCTACTGCTCTTGACACTACAAAATGACAAGATCACATTGGATCCAAGTTAGGAGTGGATATGTTGTCCCAGCCAATCAGTCAGGGTTTCTTTGGCTCCAGGGGTTGCTGGGATTTGCTTGGGAGGGGTCAGGTGATCGGGGTTCGGTGCCACCTGGGTAGCTGTCTAGGTGGGCATGTGTTGAAAAGCTCCCAGCTGCTAGGCCAGAAGCCTGAGGCCTATCTGAGAGTACCTGGTTGCTAGGGAGTCCGAGGCATGTCCAGGTTGGAAGCAAGCAGTGCGGGGTTGGGGCTTCAGGCCTGGAGCCCAACCAAGTTGCAGGGATTTTGCTGGATGGAGAATCGAGTTGTTATCCTAGGTTAAGGAAAGTAGTGGCCAGCAGTGACTACCACTCTGGTCGCCAGAGGCAAGTGAGATCCAGAGGTCAGAGATGAAGGGGACCCAATCGCCAGTGAAGGGACAATTCCTCCTGTTATAAGTGGCCAAGTTTGTGAGGTCTGAAGAAGTACCAGAGCTGCCTTGTTCACTAGTTGGGGATGGTGAATAGGCTGGAAAAGCTTCAGCAGAGTCAAGCCAGGGACCCAGTGGGATAGCTCAGTGAGATCTACAATGGAATACAGTGAGTTGTGATCTACAATGCAGTTGCAAGTTTATTTATCAAAGAAGACAGCGGTCTACGAATACAGTTTGCTGCAATTCAGAGGCCCTTGAACTTTTCAGCTTTCCTCCTATTCCTAATTTTGTCTCGGAGTCTGCCAAGTGTTTTTGCACCTGCCTAAGGGTGTTCTGGCCCTAACCCTCTCCCCCCCCCCCCCCAATTCGTTAAGAGCCAATAAATCTCTTTTTGCATTCTCAAAGTGTCTGGCATCCAACTTACTCTAGCTGCACACTACACCCTCTATGCCTAGTAACCCACACTGTGAAGAGGAATTTCAGCTCTCCCCAACTCTGAAGGTCACCAGTAGTTGGTTGGGGCCAAGGCTACACTGGCTAGTGGAGTGTATGAATGTTTTTGTCATGTTTGTGGAACATATTTGAGATAATGTGTGCTTTATGTTGCCAAGAAAACATTCTGAGCACCATTACGCTATCACTTTCCTGAGCTGTTGACACAAGATATAAGACAGTATGGCACCATGAATTCATGCTGTGTACTAAATTCTGACTTTGCAATTTGTATGACACAGCAGAAATCAAGGTTCATCAGACCCAGCAATGTTTTTCAAGTCTTCAGTCACGCTGCTTTGTAATCGTGTGCCTATTGTATACTAATGTTCCTGTTCTTAGCTGACGTTAGTAGAACCCTCTGTGGTCTTCTGCTGAGGTTAAGGTTTACTTATGTTTTAGAGATACCCTTATGTCCAGCACTTTTGGTGTGTACAGGTTGCATCCACAAGATTTTCTGTCTTTGATATTTGCTTTAATGAGCAAGCTTCGTAATACAATGTATTTTGCAAAGTACATGTTTTCTGAAGATGATGACCTTTTGCTACAGCTTGATGAAATCTTTTCATCTGTCTGCAATGAAGTATTTAATGTATAGTATTGTCCGGTCCAGTGCTGGCTAATGCATTTGCATTTAGTATTGATATCTTTGTTGATTATTCCTCGCTCTTTGTCACTTACCCACCTTGCTATCTCACGAACCTTCTGTGCCCTGTATGTGTTTGGACCTGCAGAAGCATCTCCTCCAGATGGTCTCTTGCAACCATCTGGATATGCTCCAAATAATTTCAGGAGTTGTTTCAGCAGTTTTCCTGTACAGTATGGCATCTGGAATTTTACATCCTGTTGCACTGATTCTCAGCAGCTACTGACACAGTGCATACTGTACGTCCCTGTAGGAAGGGATGTTCTGCTGGGGCCAAGGACATAAGTATCACCGTGCTTGCCGCTTATCCATGAAGTGTCCTCTGGATCAACGGCTCAGTAATCATGACTACAATACATCCATAGCTAAGAGCAAAAACTGAACAGCCAGCTGTCCCTCCTGCAGAAAAAAGAGGAGGCTTCTTGGAAGCACTTATGAAACCACAGCTTCATAAATATCCTGCAGTTAAGTTTTGTCGTGCTCGCTTCTCTTAAGTTTGAAAGTGCAAAAGAAGTAATGTTTAGAACAATGTGAATACTTCATTTTGCTTTATGAACAGTTATAGTAGATTGGCCTATAGGGCTCATGGCAGGCTAAATATACAATAATACGATGGCTGTAATTGGATTCAGTTAAAGCACACTAGCTGACCTACAGTATGTGTAGTTCACCTTTCTCTATATACAGTTGTATGCAAAAGTGTAGGAACCCCTGACAATATCCATGATTGTCATTTATAAATATTTGGGTGTTTGGATAAGCAATTTAATTTTGATCTATCAAATAACTGAAGGACACAGTAATATTTCAGTAGTGAAATTAGGTGTATTGGATTAACAGAAAATGTGCAATATGCATCAAAACGAAATTAGACAGGTGCATAAATCAGAAACAGAAAAATCACATCAATATTTAGTAGAGCCTCCTTTAGCAGAAATAACAGCCTCTAGATGCTTCCTATAGCCTGTAATGAGATTCTGGATGAATGTATTTTGGACCATTCCTCCTTACAAAACATCTCCAGTTCAGTTAGGTTTGATGGTTGCTGAGCATGGACAGCCCACTTCAAATCACCCCACAGATGTTCAATGATATTCAGGTCAGGGGACTGGGATGGCCTTTCCAGAACATTGTACTTGTTCCTCTGAATAAATGCCAGAGTAGATTTTGAGCAGTGTTTTGGGTCGTTGTCTTGTTGAAATATCCAGCCCCGGCGTAACTTCAACTTTGTGACTGATTCCTCAACTTTATTCTCAAGAATCTGCTGACATTGAGTGGAATCCACGCGGCCCTCAACTTTAACCAGATTCCCAGTACCGGCACTGGCCACACAGCATGATGGAACCTCCACCAAATTTTACTGTGGGTAGCAAGTGTTTTTCTTGGAACTCTGTGTTCTTTTGCAGCCATGCATAACGCCCCTTGTTATGACCAAAATGAAGCTGGTTTGTCCAAATGTGCGTTTGCATACCTCAAGCGACTCCGTTTGTGGCGTGTATGCAGAAAAGGCTTCTTTTGCATCACTCTCCCATACAGCTTCTCCCTGTGCAAAGTGCTCTGAATTGTTGAAAGATGCACAGTGACGCCATCTGCCGCAAGTTGATGTTGTAGGTCTTTGGAGGTGGTCTGTGGGCTATTTTTGATCGTTCTCACCATCCTTCGCCTTTGCCTCTCCAATATCTTATGTGGCCTGCCACTTCTGGCCTTAACAAGAACTGTGCCTGTGGTCTTCCATTTCCTCACTATGTTCCTCACAGTGGACACTGACAGCTTATATCTCTGCGATAACTTTTTGTAGCCTTCCCCTAAACCATAATGTAGAACAATCTTTGTTTTCAGGTCATTTGAGAGTTGTTTTGAGGCCCCCATGTTGCCACTCTTCATAGGAGAGTCAAAGAGAACAACAACTTGCAATTGGTCACCTTAAATACCCTTTTCTCATGATTGGATGCACCTGTCTATAACGTTCAAGGCTTAATGAGCTCACCAAACCAATTGTGTGTTCCAATTAATTAGTGCTTAGTAGTAGTTACAGGTATTCAAATCAACAAAATGACAAGGGTGCCCAAATTTATGCACCTGTCTAATTTTGTTTTGATGCAGATTGCACATTTTCTGTTAATCCAATAAACCTCATTTCACTACTGAAATATGACTGTGTCCTTCAGTTATTTGATAGATCAAAATTAAATTGCTGATCCAAACACCCAAACGTTTATAAATGACAATCATGGAAATTGTCAGGGGTTCCTAAACTTTTGCATACAACTGTACTCCAATGTCTGACTGTAGCCTCCCTCTTCTGAACAATTTGTTTCTGTGAATTGTTGCTATAGGCAAGGATAATAAGGAATGAACCCATTGATTGATAGATGTGGAGAGCCATGTAAGCTGTATGAAATCAAACTTCAAAAAGCAAAACCTGTTTAAAAATATGGCGTGTGAGAATTTAATGTTTTTAGATTTTACCCATACAAGGATTTATACTTGTTTTATCAGCTGAAACACTGCAAAAAAAGCCTTCATACAGAAAATTCAAATAACATATATAGTACCACTATTATGTTAGGTACAAAACAGTGGGTGATGGCTACGTATTTTACTCTTTTTAACCTCCCTGTCGGTAATCCCGAGTGTGGCTTGGGCTAGAATTTCAGTACCATTAGCGGTAACCCCGAGCCACACTCGGGATTGCATCGCTGGAACCAGGCAATGTTACTCACCTTGTCCCCTGGATCCAGCGATGTCCTCCCGCCGTGTCTGCAGGCTGTGTCCTCCGCCCGATGCCTGTGTGTGCCGGGCTCCGTTCCCTGCGAGCGTCGCGTCGCACATGGGCGGAGCCCGGCGGCAAATTCAAAAAGTGAAACACACAGCATACATACAGTTCACTGACACTGTAAGATTACATTACTGTATGAAATCATTTCACATCCCCTTTGTCCCTAGAGCCCTGCATGCACTTTTATATTATAGATGTCATTCTTTCTGCCTGGAAACTTGAGAATGTCCATAGCAACCAAAAAGAGCCCCTTTACGTCAGATTTAAGTGAGCTATTCCTAAGAAATACAGGCCTACAATATAAAACGCCAAATTTCCATGCAAAATAATCGTACCACTTTCAGCACCAAAAATCTGACATAATCATACCGCCAGGGAGGTTAACCTAGTTCTTCTTACAACATGAATGTTTATCTTCCCCCTCTTTATTTTTTTTTTGATGGTGCACTGTTTAGTTGACCCCTCAACCTACTTCATGGGAATATACGTTACAATATAATTGTACAATTTTCATGTAATCTACCACTAACGATGTATTGTTAGAGTCTGCCTGGTAAATAGACATTGAATGGATTGTTTAGGCAGCCCCTCACATTATATAATTTGGTAAATCTAAAGGAGATTTTGTAGAGATTGTATAACCAATTTGTTCAATGTTTGACTAGTTCTCTGCTTTATATATTCTTTGACTTGCCATAGACATGAGATGCAAGATGTAAAATCCAATGGCTGAAAGATTTTTTGTTAATTGGTTCTCTTTGTTGCTCTTTGTATAAATATGTCCTTTTCAGAAGGATTTCTAGAATTGCTTAATGCCTGTGGAAAGTGCTTAACAGGTTTGGAAACCTTGCGTCTTTAATTACTTAAAGCAGTACTAAACCCCAAACCAAAAATGTAATATATTGGGGCTTACCAATTATTTGCTGTAGTAGCCTCTCTTTTTCCCTGGTAATGTGGCCAGTAACACACCTTTTGTAAGTATATACACCCTCTCTACAGACACCATTCTGCATAAAGAGGGGGACGATTTGGACTACAGCATTGTTGGACTGGGGGGAGGGGAGTGTTAAAAGTACTAGCAGATTAAAATACATACTGAAGCTGATCAGTTACTGAAATCAGATATTTTCTTTTGAGATAAAGGATTTTACATAAATAAATAGAAGCTGGTTGTTTTAAGCACCCCTACCATTGTTAAATAGACTGTCTCATCCTTGTAAGTCCAAGAGAGCTTTTCTGTTGAAAAACAACAGACCTACTGGCTGGATCACCAGACTAAATTAGAAGAAGGAGAACCTAAAAAAGAAAACTAATACATCCATCACATCTAAGAATTGGTTACCTGCAAAGTAATAAATGTTTGCTTTTGGGTTTAAAAACTGCTTTAAGTTAGCTAATAAAGGATATCATTTAAACTCCAAACTTTCCCCATCAATCAATGCCTAGCACAGTATAAGTATATACAACTGCTACAATTTAAAAAGTGAAAATTAAACAGTGTTACCCCCCCCCCCCCATTCCCTAACACACACATCATGCACAAAGTTCCACCTTGTGTAATCAACCATTAATATACATTTGTAGAAAGCAAATTAATTTTGTAATTTTAATCATGTAGAATAATGTATATATTCTATAAGTATCTATATAGAGGGAGATGGAAAGAGTATTGCACTTTTAATCAAATGTATATTTTAATGTTATAATATGCAGTTAAGTAAAAAAAAAATAGATAATGCTGTTTTAGTGTTTCTGTTATAATAACTATTATTGGGGTGGAAAGCTCCTATTTGGATCTTTGTTTTTCGAGTCTTAAATGGCAACATTGGCCAATCTATAATAATTCATCTCTTAAATGTGTTTCATCCATTTCTTGTTCTCTCACCAGGACCTGATTCGGAGAGACATCCTTTATTATAAAGGTCGCTTGGATATGGACAAATATGCAGTTATAGAGGTGGATGATGGGCGGGATGAGGACTTTAATGTCAGTGTGAAGAATGCCTTTAAGCTGCATAACAAGGAGACAGAAGAGATGCACCTATACTTTGCCAAGAAGCTAGAAGAGAAGCTGAGGTGGCTGCGTGCCTTCAGGGAAGAGCGGAAGATGGTGCAGGAAGATGAGAAGATTGGTAAGGGCACAGTTACATTTGGGCATACAAAACTATTTTTAGAGTGTAGCCACACTTTTTTTTATGAAATTAAAAATATATGCATGTAGTATACAACATGTAAACCTTCTCTGTACAATTATGAGTGTAGGAGAATTAGATCAAATTGATGTGGTAATATTACTTACTTTCCCCACGTGGTTTGCAGTCATTGCTATCCTTTTTCTGTAACTATTAACTACTTGGCTGTCAAGATGACCCTCCGATTTCAAGACTTTGAGTCACTGGCCCAGAACAAGTTTGCAGCAAGTGATGTCAGAATCCCTCATTTTTATATTTGTTCTATTAAGCCTTTGGCTTCAATAGCCATAAAGCCAGGGAATGTGTAGAGCTAAGACATAATGTATTTTGGGAGAAGTTAGCAGCCTCCATATTCCTCTTGTGAGTTTTCCTTTTATGTTAAGCTCCATATGCCTGATGTTCTAATATTTGTACAGCTCCTTCTGTATGACCTTATGCATTGCACATAAAAGAAGGTAGACCTTATGTTGAACTGTAAAGATATGGCAGAGGTATTTAGTGGGATAATGGTAATGCCTGTTTTTTTATCCACATCTACTGAAATGTATAATTCAACCGAGGAGGGTACTTTACTTCTTTGATGGTCAATACTAATTTAGAAGTTATACGTTTGATTACTGGCTGTAAATGTTTGAGGATGAAAGTCATGTTATTACAAATGCACTCTGTTTGAGGCAGATAGCATTGTTTTGCACATAATTTCTTAAAGTGTAAACCGACCACAATATAATCTAATTTTAAAAAAAAACACTTTCTCCTAATATAATCCCCCTTGTCTTAATGTAATTACATACCAGGTTTGCAATTGCCATCATCTGGTCCAGATATTTCCTGATTTATTTTTTCTGCAGCAGGAGCGGCCACATCTCTTTATTGTTTTTTTTCACACACTGCATAAACATAGATTACATCCTTTTCTTCCCTCTTGCAGAGATTCTGAAGTCTCATAGGGCTTTAAATAAACTGGACCTGTTGTCTAGAGCTGGAAAATAGTTTACTGATATCACACATTACGTCATCCGAACTCCAGTAGTTTAGGACTATCTAACACTAAGATTTTCATAATGTAGTCAAGAACATGTAGGGACAGGACCAGACTGTTCTCTCTATTGGTATAATACAAGTAATGTTTTTAGGCATCGCACTTAATTTACACAGATAAGGGATTAAATAGAATATATGTTAAGAATGTTTTTTTTTCCATGCAGGATACACTTTCAGAGCTTGCACATATGAATATAGAATGTTTCTAGTGCTTTTGTAAAAGGAAAAACATCATGATATCCATAAATCGTTTTAAAGCTGAACTCTAGACAGATATAAAATACTCAAATTAATGAAGCACTCTATTCATTAATATGACTTGAATTAAGTTCAAGTCATGCTCCCTCAAATTTGCCATACTCACCAGAAAACTTCCCCCTGTTATAGGGTAACCAGCATTCACAGCACACTTGGGCTGTATGAGCAGTGTAGATCCAGGGCTTATCTTTCCTTCCCCCTCTGTTTCTCTGCCCATCAGTCTCACTTGCATGCGGGAATGTGAGTGAAACTATTGGGCAGAGAGACAGAGGAGGAAGCAAAGATAAGCCCTGGATCTACACTGCTCATACAGCCCAAGTGTGCCGTGAATGCTGGTTACCCAATAACAGGGGGACGTTTTCTGGTGTGTGCGGAAAATAAGGGGGGGGGGCTTAAGTGAAGACACCGGCGCATCGCATGAATTGTGACCCTATGCAGCACTATTTATGGACTTTTTTAGAACCTGTGACTTTTTCTTAAGAAAAAAACACTGTTGGATGTAGAGCTTTATTATTGCTTTGGACCCAATTTCACTTGTTTAGTGATTGCACAACAACATGAATTGCTTATATTGTAGCATTTAAGATTTTTATTTATTTCATTATTCCTATATATGAATTCCCACAATTTCAGATATAGCACTTATCACTTTAATACTGTTTTGGATGCACCTGTTATGTGTTTGAATTGACATATGAATTCTGCACTGCATTAAGTACATTCTTACACATATGAATTTTTTATTTTTTTGTGTGTAGTTATGAATGAATGAAAAAAGCATGAATTTTATCATAATTAGAAGCAGCGCCACTTCCACTTTAAACCACCCCAATTGGTCCTGACCCTAACATGGTAGTAATTTCACTGCTACAGAAGAGAAATCCAAATCAAATTATTATTTGTTGTAACCATCCTTTGCCTATATTTCTCAGCATTGAGGACACCATTGATCCTAATCAAATCACCAAACCCATTTGCATAAAAGTAGCCCCAAAACTTGCAAGGAACCTCCACCATTTTTCACTTCCCTTCGGTGAACAAACTGCCTCCTGCTACAGCCAAATATTTTAATTTAGACTCATCAGTCCAGAGCACCTGCTGCCATTTTTCTGTATCCCAGTTCCTATGCTTTCATCCACAGTTGAGTCATTTAGCCTTGATTCCACATTGGAGGCATGGCTTCATGGCTGCAATTCTTTTTTAAAGACCACTTCTGGCCAGACATCTCCGGACAGTAGATGGATGTACCTGGGTCCCACTGGTCTCCACCAGTTCTGTACTGATGGCACTGCTGGACAACTTCGGATGTCAAATGGAAGTAAGCACGATGTGTCTTTCGTTTGCTGCATTAAGTTTCCTTGGCCGGCAACTGCATCTGCGGTCCTCAGTGTTGCCCGTTTCTATGTGCTTCTTCAAAAGAGCTTAAACAGCACATTGTGAAACCCCAGTCTGCTTTGAAATCTTTGCCTGGGAGAGACCTTGCTGATTCAGTATAACTACCTTGTGTCTTGTTGCTGTGCTCAGTCTTGCCATGGTGTATGACCCGTGACATGAAAGTGTCTTCCACATCCTCACCTTAGTAGCAGAGTTTGGCTGTTCCCCACCCAGTCTTAACCACTTCAACCCCGGAAGGATTTCCCACTGTAGGACCAGAGCATTTTTTTCAATTTGGCACTGCGATGCTTTAACTGGTAATTGCATGGTCATGCAATGCTGTACCCAAACAAAAATGGTATCCTTTTTTCCCACAAATAGAGCTTTCTTTTTGTGGTGTTTGTTCACCTCTGTGCTTTTTATTTTTTGCGATATAAACGGAAAAAACGAAAATTTTGGAAAAAAAAAAGATATTTTCTAATTTTTGTTATTAGAAAAATACAATAAACTAAATTTTAGTCATACGTTTTTGCCAAAATGCATTCAGCCACATGTCTTGGGTAGAAAAAAAGTAAATTAGCGTATATTTATTGGTTTGTGCAAAAGTTGTAGCGTGTACAAACTAGGGTACATTTTTTGGAATATATGCAGCTTTTATTTTTTGACTGCCTATCTTATTTCCTGAGATGCTATAATGGAAGGGCAGTACAACCCCCCCCCCCCAATGACCCCATTTGCAAAGTAGACACCCCAAGCAATTAGCTGAGAGGCATGTTGAGCCCATTGAATATTTTATTTTTTTGTCAAAAGTTTTTGAAAAATGACAAAAAAAATTACACAAAGTTGTCACTGAAATGATATATTGCTCACACATGGCATGGATATATGTGGAATTACACCCCAAAATGGTACGGGGATACCCCATGTGTTAGACTTTTTGGGAGCCTATCCACGTATGGGACCCTGAAAACCAATCACCCACCTCCTTCAGGATTTCTAAGGGCAAAAATGTATGCCTTCACTCCACACTACCTATCTCAGTTGCGGAGGCCATGAAATGCCCAGATAGCCAAAAAAAACCCCCAAATGACTCCATTTGGAAAAGTAGACACCCCAAGCTATTTGCTGAGAGGCATGTTGAGTCCATGTAATATATGTAAGGAATTCGGCGCAAGACTGTAAACCCAAATATGTGAAAGCTGCTTCGCACAACAAGGGCAATTCTGAACCTTTAAAACGTATAAAAACAGAAATGTGCAGCTATATCACTAAGCATATTATTCACACAAGTCCCTGAAAATTCATAAAAAAGAGACATGCAAATCAAAATTCAGTCTAAATAGGTAGGTGAGTTAATAAGGGCAAAGTTGAAGGGGCGAAATTGCCAGAGCGGCTTTCCAGTGTGCAATGGGTGTAGATGAGGCACACAATGTGTACAAGCAGTGCAGACAGTCCCAGTCACTAAGAGTATTCCAAGCCTCTCACCTCCCCGATCCGACCCTGTGCAGATCAAACAGCTTCTAACTCCCTCCACTTGGTCAGAAAAAAAGGGGATGGTACTTCATAAAGACAGGTATCACGGAAATCCCAGGTGATCACAGGTCTCCACAGCAATAGTTACTAGTCACATCCACAGCGGTGTGTACATCTTTGGGATGGGACAGGATAGTGGATAGAATTAACACTCAGGGATACTTTACTTCATAGTCTGGATCTGTGTGACAACTCGTTGCTCAACCCCAGGCTTCTTGCACAGTAATGAGCAGTGCAGGGAATGAGTTACACAGGGTTGGATCGGGGAGGTGAGAGGCTTGAAATACTCTTGGTGACTGGGACAGTCTGCACTGCTTGTACACATTGTGTGCCTCATCTACACCCATTGCACACTGGAAAGACGCTCTGGCGATTTCGCCCCTTCAACTTTGCCCTTATTAACTCACCTACCTATTTAGACTGAATTTTGATTTGCATGTCTCTTTTTTATGAATTTTCAGGGTCTTGTGTGAATAATATGCTTAGTGATAGCGCTGCACATTTCTGTTTTTATATGTTGAGTCCATGGAATATTGTATATTTTGCCACAAGTTTCGAGGAAATTACAATTTTTTTTTTTACAAAGTTGTCATTAAATGATATGTTGCTTGAACATGCCATGAGTATATGTGGAATTACACCCCAAAATACATTCTGCTGCTTCTTCTAAATACGGGGATACCCCATGTGTGAGACTTTTTGGCAGTCTAGCTGCGTACAGGACCCTGAAAACCAATCACCGCCTTCAGGCTTTCTAAGGGCATAAAATGGTGATTTTACTCCACACTGCCTATTACAGTTTCGGAGGCCATGGAGTTCCCAGATAGCACAGACCCTCCTCCCCCCCCCCCCCCCCC
>BLSH010284905.1:168329-202277 GCA_018402905.1 Glandirana rugosa | reverse complement strand
GGGGGGGGGGGGGGTGTTTGAACTGTCCTGGCATTTTATGCCCAACATTAGAAGCCTATGCCACACATCACCCACCAAGTCTTTTCTGACACTTTTTGTTCACATGAAAAATTACTTTTTTTTTTGCTAGAAAATTACTGTGAACCCCCAAACATTATATGTTTTTTTAAAGCAGAGGCCCTACAGATTAAAATGGTGTTGCAATTTTTTTTTCACTAAGTATTTGTGCAGCGATTTTTCAAATGCAATTTTAGTGGGAAAAAAAAAACACTTTTTTGAATTCTATTGCACAAAAACACACTATATTGCACAAATATTTGGTGAAATATAAAATATGATCTCATGCCGAGTACATAGACACCAAACATGACATGCTTTAAAAATAATGCATACCTGCGCAGTGGCGACAAACTATATACATCTTTAAAAGCCTTTACAGATTACCACTTTAGATTTGCAGAGGAGGTCTACTGCTAGAATTACTACCCTCGATCTGACGCTGGTGGTGATACCTCATATGCATGGTGAAATTCCTGTTTACATATGACACGAGACCGACGTTTGCGTTCACCTTTGCACGGGCCGACAGGGGTGCATTTTTTTTTTAATTATTAATTTTGCTTTTTATTTTATTTTTACATTGTCCCTTTCATCTTTTTTTTTCTATTATTTTTTATTGTTATCAATGATAAAATTAGGTAGTGTTGCATATATATATATTTTTAATTTGGGGTCTATTAGACTCTAGATCTCTCCTCAGAATCGGTGTGATAAAATGCTTCTCAAATTTCCCCATGGCGCGGTTTTTATCCACCGAATCCGAAGTCATGATATGCTTGTAGCCTCCGGTATCTTAGGCCATAGAGATAATTGGAGCCATTCTAGTCTTCAATCAGCTCTATGGTCAGCTGTCGGAACCACCAACTGCATTTTCGGGTTCCCCCGATGGGACAGGGGAGCCTGAGAAAACCATGGAAGACGGCCGGAGAGGGGGGATGCGTTCCCTCCCACTGCTTGCAAAAGTAGTCTAGCAACTAATCAGCCACTAGGATTGCTTTTACATGAAAGCTGACCGCAGGCTGAAAAGAACGATACCTAGATGATACCTATACCTGCAGGCATCATTCCAGTATGACCATTCTAACACCAGCAACATACTAATGTGTCGCTGGTCCTTGTTGGGCATATGTTGTAATGTTCTTTTTTTTCATGCAGCCTGTGGGTTAAATGAAAAAAAAAGAATCAATTCCACCCACTTCTAATGGTGGGCATAGCCCCTTTTTAAAAATATATACCGGAGCATAGGGGCAATCCGCCCCAATTTCCACCCCTGCCCCTATGCTCCGGTATATATGCTCTTTTTTTAAACTGTGGTGGTGAAATCACCTCCAACAGAGCTGGAGCCGCTGCTTTATATATGGTGGGAGCAAATGCTGTTGCTGTCACCCTAAATAAATCAGTGCTGCAGCTGGCGTACCTGAAAACCAAATAAAGATTAATAAAACACAGTAACATATAAGAAATAACATTCCTGCTAAGAAGAAAAAAATAATAAAAATTACAGGAAAACATTATAAAAACATTACATAGCTGCAAAAAAAAACATGATAATAAACAGCAACAAAACATTACAGGTATGCATAAAAAACAACAGAGAGAGCAGTAGAAAGAGAAAATAGAGATAGAAAAACAAGAAACATACAACTGTCTTTGGCTTTTATTATTTTATGTTTTTTTGGTTTTTAGAACTTTTTTTATTTTATCTTTTGTTTTTTTGGTACGCTTTTTTTTATAACAGTAAAGGTTAGGGTCTCTAAAAATGCAGTGACATCTTTGGAGACCCTGTGACAGTGTGCCCTATTCCTGTGTAGTGCTGTTCCCTACGCTAATACTCAACTAGTGTATGGTAGCGCTTGAAACAGTCACAGATGCAGAGACCAGGCTGGTCAAAACAGGATCAGCAGTAATAACGGGTGTCACGCCCGTATCCGTGTCGTCAGCAGACACAACATCTTTTTGGGGGGGTTCGGTTGGTAGGGGTACCAGGGATGGCATGTGAAAAACGCCGTCCATGCAGCCGGCTCACTGCATTTGGATTGGGAATATGGGGTGCAGAGCCAGCTGGATACAGCAGGGCTCTGACGATCTCTTCCTGGAATTGAAGGAGAGATGCAGTCCGTCCTGACGCTTTGTATAGCACATAAGTATTCAGCATAGCCAATTGGAATAAGTAAACAGACACTTTTTTTGTACCAGCGTCTGGAGTTACGGGCAGTTAAGTACAGCACCAATAACTGGTCATTGAGGTCCATCCCTCCCATATTTTGGTTATAATCGTGGACACAGAGGGGTTTCTCCAAAAACACTAGTTGCCGTTGTAATTTGGACAGCTGTGTTTGCATGAAGGGAGGAAAGAATGAAAACATTCTTTGTATCCCTCCACTTCACCACAAGCAAATTACTACTTCTCAAGCAGGCTGTCTTCCCCTGTCTAAGTTGGGATTCTACCAGCCGTTGGGGGAAGCCCCGGCGATTAGATCGCACGGTGCCACATATGCCAATTTGGTGATCAAACAAGTGACTAAAAAGTAATTGTCCACGTACAAATTGTACCCCTTTCCGAATAAGGCTGACACCAAGCTCCACACAATTTTGACAGCGCTCCCTATGTAGTCTGGGCATCCTTCCGGCTCCACGTGACTATCTTTGCCCTCATAAACCATAAAACTACATGTATAGCCTGTGGCCCTGTCACAGAGCTTATACATCTTGACCCCGTATCTGGCACGCTTGCTGGGGACGTACTGTTTGAAAGCAAGATGGCCGGCAAATTTAATCAGGGACTCGTCCACCTCACAGTTTGGTTGGGAATAAAAAGTGCTGTAAACTTCTAATTGAAGTGGTTTATTAGGAGCCTAAATTTGTGGAGTCGATCATATTCAGGGTCACCCTGTGGATGACAGAGTTCATTGTCATTGAAATGCATGAACTGCAGGATTTGCTTGTATTGTGTCCTGGCCATGCAAGCAGAGAAGACACACATATGATGAATTGAGTCAGTGAACCAATATAACCGCAATTCAGGTTCTTTATGTATGCTAATGTAAGGCCCAGAAAGGTCTTAAATTTGGAAACTGTAATTGGTTTCCAATCTCTGGCAAGTGACAAATGGGGATTAGAGGCGATGTATAGACCAGCATATAAATTGCTTTGGTCCACTATAGATCTATAGAGAGCTTCGGTGAAAAACAGCGAATAAAAATCAATGGGCCTAAAGTCAACTGTATTCACCTGAATTTGGGGTTGGGCAGTGAATGGGGGAAGTGTGAGTGCTGCATCAGTGGTGGGTTGCCAATCAGGGTTTGCAAGCACTGCAGGAAGGGTACTATGGGCTCTGCTGGCCTGTCTTTGTCTTCTTCGTGGCTGCGGGAGACTACTTGTGCTAGCCACACCAGCTTTAACTGCACTTATGGGACTCGCCACGTCACCAAGTGTTACTGCAGTGCTGGTTTGTCTATGACCAGGATGTACTAGGCCGCTAGTGCTTGACAGATCACCAGAAGGAGTAGTGGTGCTAGTACTGGCTCTCTGCTCCATACAAGAGCCCTGCGGTTCATGCACCTCAGCGACAGCAGAACGGGATCTGGTATGCCTGACCTTAGCAGGGACCTCTCTGTCGTCAGTAGTATCTGTCAGGGTGCCTCTGTTGTCTATGGGATTGTATACTGAGCCTGATTCTGACAGTCAGGCTTCCCCATCAGAGTCTATTTTAAGTCGCTACCAAAATCACTGTCAGATTTTGCGTGATCTCTGTGAACACTGCAGATATGTGTATTGTGTTTGGTAAGTGTCAGTGATCTATTGATCCTGCACTTGGGTGGGCTGGGCTGGGCGGAGGGGCTAAACGCAGGTGCTAGCAGGTATCTGGGCTGATCCCACTAACGCCTCATTTTTAGAACACTAATCTAGTGGGGACGCTAATATAGATCTGATCAGATCAGATATTGATCTGATCAGATACTGCAATAGTATCTAACACCTATCTAATGTGTGTTTGTGTGCGCGTGTCAGAGTACCTAACTAACTGGCCCTGCCTGGTGTTTACACTGACCCTAACGCATGCTAAAACCTAACTGAGGTCACCGCCGGGCATTCGGGGGGTTAAAATCTATAAAAGGTATATATATATATTATATATATGGCGGGTAATCTGATGGGGGAAAAAAAATCTATCTAGTTAGCGTCACCCGTGACACTTATACAGTGATCACAGGTGACAGGGGACAATCAAGGGGTTAAAAAGTTTATTAGGGAGGTATTTACACCTACCTAGTCTTACTACTACCTACCCTAACACTGATTAGTGTCACAAGTACAGCGATCAGTGAATGATCTGATCGCTGCACTCAGTGATACAGTGAAAGGGGGTGACAGAAGTAAAGGGGTTAACTCGGGGGGGGGGCAATCAGGGAACGATCATAGGGTTAAAAGTGTGCCTATGTGTACTGGTATCAGTGTAGTGTTGGTGCCACTCATGTTTTGATGTCTCTCTCTCCTCTCTACAATGGAAAAGGATGCAGAGAGGGGAGATGACATCACTTCCCCTGTCTGTGTTTACATGCCACAGACAGGGGAGGCATCCCATTCGCTTGGACAGGAACAGACCAAAAATCATTGGTCTATTCCTGTAGAGTGAACGGTCCTCTAGCGAATCGGATGGCTGTGCCCACGATCACCGTTTATAGATGGCAATTCGTGGGACAAAGCCACACTGCAGCAGTAAATATACACAAGCTGGTCGGGATCCGGTTAAGCCTCCTACAAAGGTGTTTCTGTTTTAGTTAATGACTGTGTTGAAATTGATTATCATTAGCACCTGTTTGGTATAATTGGTTAATCATATCACCTAACTCTACCCCTACAAAATCCCTGACTTTGTGCAAGTGTACCAAGTCTGCAAGTGTAAGAACTGATGCTGGTTTGAAGCCAAAGGATAGTCACACCAAATATTGATTTGATTTTGATTTTTCTTTTTCTGTTTGCTCACTTTGCATTTTCTAAACTGATAAAAATAAACAATTAAAATATATATTTTTGAAAAATTCTTACTTTACAGCATTTATTCACACCTGCCTAAAACCTTTGCACAATACTATTTATGTATTCTTAAGATATGTTGTGCAATGAATTAATTTGAAGATGTTCATGATCAGTTGCCCTGGTTTGTTATAAACATTGTAAAAATGAAAATGCAGTTGTTCACTCTTTAACATTGCATTTACATTTCTGTGAAAGTTATTAGAGGGTCATATGTGGTTTTGTAATTATGATATTAGTTGTCTCTTTTTCAGGTTTTGAAATCTCAGAATATCAGAAGAGGCAAGCGGCAATGACTGTGCGTAAAGTGAGCAAGCAGAAAGGTATGACCTCTGATTAAAGCAGCTGCTGGAGCAAGTTTATTATAACAACTAATTTGACTATACATACTGCACAGTATCGATAATTAATTTATTGTGCCTTTGTCCCTAAGATATGAGACATTTAGAAATATTTTAAAGCAGGACTAAATGTGTATATCATAATCTGAGGATCCAAATTTACATACTGTTATAGCTGCCAGTGGCATCCATGTGCAGAGTTCAACATTACTCTTCACCCACCTGAAATCATAATAATGGCACACATCCATCTTTTGAGTCACTGTGATAAAATTGCCGTGCCTCTGCCTTCTGATTGGGCAATCAAGGAGCAGCAGCACACTGATGAGGTCATACCTGTGCTCTCCTTGGTCTGTCCAGGGTAGAATAGTGTTCCAGGCCTCTGGTTTCGCAGTGCTCCTTTCCAATCCAGCATATATACCAAAAGATAAAATAGAGCAGGGGTCCTCAAACTTTCTACACAATTCACTGTCCAGTTCTTGGGAGGGGACAGACTTGGGCCAATAAAAGTAAAATATTATCTGGCGTTAGTGGTATGTGGGTGTAAAACATGCTTCATGGTTGGTGAGCAGTGGGATTAAAAACATCCTGTGTTGCCTGTGGTTAGAGGAAGGAGAATCATGCCCGATTGTTGGTCTCAGTGGAAGGAATAGTGCCCCACCGTTGGTGCCAGTGGGAAGAATAGTGCTCTGTCAATGGTGCCAGCAGGAGGAATAGTGCCCCATCATTGCTGTCAGTGAGAGGAATTATGCCCTATCACTGCTGTCAGCAGGAGAAGTAATGCCATATAATTTGGGTCAATAGAATGAATAGTGCCCCATCATTGGTTCAATGGAAGGAATAATGCCCCGTCATTGGTGTCAAGGGAAGGAATAGTGCCCTAAGGGCCGCATCTAGCCCATGGTCTGCAGCTTGGGGACCACTGCCTTAGAGTATAATAACTGTTCTTATCTCTAACTTGCTATGAGCATCTGTAATGGCCTTCGTTTTCTTTGGTGTCCACCATCAGTCTCTGTGGTTAATCCCATTGCACTTTCAAAAAGATCACAAGGAGCGCCAGAGGCCTAAAATACTATATTAGCTTGGTTGAACAGTTTGAAATTCATCTTGTAGACATTTTAATTATTAAAAAAAGTGCCGCAGGGGCAGAATGCTGAATTAAAGGTTCACCTATTCTGTAAAGTGATCTTACTAGATTGTTGATGCTTTGTAATAGTCATAATCTCAACCCTTGATAGCTTTGCCCCATTGTTTAAATTTGCTAGGCTTAGTGGTTTCACTATACAGTAGCAAAAACAGTAATCTGATTGCCATGGCTAACAGCAGATTAATCTGTAATTCATCACACCAGGGTGTTTGAATCTTGTGTGAAAACATTTACAAATAGACTCTTCAGATTTTTGTTAAATTGTATCCAGGTTTAATAACGCCTCTGATATATATATATATATATATATATATATATATATATATATATATATATATATAGTGTCAAACCGCAAATATGTGAATCAAATGATTATATAGTTAAAAAACAAAAATTGGGGAAAAAGTGCTGTACCACTGGAAAAAATAATGATGCCGTTCCTTCCTAAAAGCATTAAAGTTTGTTAAATAAGCAAGGGAAAACAATAGATGGCTGTAAGTAGCATCACCAACCCAATGGAAATACCTGGAGGTGGGGGCTGCAAGAGTGACAGGGTGGCTCCTGGTATTCCAGTCAGCCAGCTTGGGCTTTCAGATGTAGGGTGTGCACAGCCAAACTCCGGGGGATGAAAGAGAGGTCTGTGTCCCAGCCCGGTGGCCCACTGGGGGGGCTAATGGTGATGTCCTGGGTGGATGAATTGGACGCCTGAAAACATCAAGGCAGGTGGAACTAGCTGGGGGACCCCGATCTGGCAGCCATGTAGTGTGATCCGTCGCCCAGGAAGGACATCACGAACCAGGCGGAAGTGGATCCTGGTGGTCACAGGCTGTGGGCAAAGCTAGGAAGGAAGCCAAACCGAGCTGACTGTGCCCTGGAGACACAAGAGCCAGACACAAAGACGACATGTTTCGGGGAAAAAAGCCCCTTCTTCCGGTCATAGAATGCAATTTTTTGGGGCTTTTTGCCCCAAAACATGTAGTCTTTGCAGCTGGCTCTTGTGTCTCCAGGGCACAGTCAACTCGGTTGGGCTTCCTTCCTAGCTTTGCCCACAGCCTGTGACCGCCATGATCCACTTCTGCCCAGTTTGTGACATCCTTCTTGGGCGACGGATCACGCTACACAGCTGCCAGATCCAGGTCCCCTGGCTAGTTCCACATGCCTCAGTGTTTCCAGGCGTCCAATTCACCCACCCAGGACAGCCCCCCCAGTGGGCCACCGGGCAGGGACATGGACCTCCCCCGCATCCCCGGGAGTTTGGCTGTGCACGATCTACATCTGAATGCCCAAGCTGGCTGACCAGAATACCAGGAGCCACCCTGTCACTCTTGAGCCCCCACCTCCAGGTATTTCCATTGGGTTGATGATGCTACTTACAGCCATCCCTTTCCTCTATTTGCCCTTGTTCATTTAATAAACTTTCATGCTTTTAGCAAAGAATGGCATCATATTTTTTTCCAGTGGTACGGTGCTTTTTTCCCAATTTTTGTTTTATCTACTTGGTCTCATTGGTTATGAGTATTGGGACAGCAGTGACCTCAGCTATTGTGTTGTTCTATTTTCGGCAGTGGCTCATGCGCCTGGAGCTTTTTGGGCAAAGGTTTATATATAGTGTCTTAAACCACACTTAAAGTGGTTGTAAATCTCTGACATGAAATATGAACAAAGCATATAGTGCCTACTTGTCTCAGTCTAGAGCACTAAGCATCATTTGTGTATAGGAGTATTTGTTTTACCTGCAAATATCACTTGAGGCTAGTCACTTCACTGGGTATATGTAAGGGTTTACAACACTATAAGGTGATTCTAAAAGGTTTTTTTTTTTTTTAATAACAAACATGTCATACTTAACTGCTCTGTGCATTTGTTTTGCACAGAGCTGCCTGGAACCTCCATCTCTGGGATTCACCGTTGTGCCCCTGGCTCCTCCTCCCTTCCTAGTGCCTTGCTGGGGGGAGTTCTCGTACAGGCCTCACTCTGGAGCAGGGCTATGTGTGTCTTTTGACATACACAGTGCAGCTTGGCCACACTCCCACTCACTCCTCACAGGATTTGATTGACAACAGCAAGAGCCAATGGCTTCTGCTGTTGCCTCCATGTCTAGTGATGAGAGAGAAAGAGATCAAGAGCGCTGGATCGAGATCGGGCTAAGTAAATATTTAGGGTGCAGAACTGATCACAGAAGGTTTTTTTACCTTAATACAGAGAATGCATTATGGTTAAAAAAAAACCTTCTACTTTTACAACCGCTTTGAATGAATTGCAAGAAAGTACATGGTGTATACAAAAGAATTAATTGTTCAAAATATGAAATGCAAATAGCAGCCAAAATGGAGGTTATTTACTAAAACTGCCTGGTGCAAAATCTGGTGAAGCTGTCCATAGTAACCAATCTGCTTCCAGGTTTTATTGTCAAAGCTTAATTGAACAAGCTGAAGTTAGGAGCTGATTGGCTATAATGCACAGCTGCACCAGATTCTGTGTACACCAATTTTTGTAAATCCTCTGATGTGTCCACACTTACTCATAATGAGGTCCTACTAATGCAAAGTTCAATAAATATAAAATGATCACATTCAATATACACTGAAAAAAGAGAGAAAAAAATCCCATAAATCATGCACTGGCACATGTACTGCAATCCAAACTACCTCTTGATTTCATATGACCTTGAGTGCAACCATCACCTTGCTCAGTGGACATACTCTCACCTTGCTGGTGGGACCTTCAGATCAAAGGTCTAAAAGCAGGGGGTATCCCTGATGGATTTATCTATGACATAACACATAGGGTGGAGCTAGGAGATGTGGTAATGGGTGTATCTATACACAGAGCTTTGAAGTCGTTTGGGGCATATGCAGGGAGCTTGACAGCAGTATTTATATTTTTTTAATGCAGCCTTGTTTTTCTTATTTGAGTGCTTCTGAGAAGAAAACTCTGGTGATCCTTGACATTCTGTATAGCTATTTCCAGCTTGTAGTGAAAACATTGCCTCCAGACCTTTTATAATTTGCAGGTCCATCTATCAAGGTGAGAGTGTGTCCGTTGGGGAAGGTGGTGATTGCAGTACATAACACTGGGGTTGTTGGTTCAAATCCCAACTACGGCACTACCTGCCTGGAGTTTGCATGTTCTCCCTGTGCCTACGTGGGTTACCTCTGGGTACTCCGGTATCCTCCCCAAACTCCAAAGACATGCTGGTAGATCACTTGGCTCCTGTCTAAATTGGCACTGGTGTGTATGAATGTGAGTAAGGGACCTTAGATTGTAAGCTCCTTGAGGGCAGGGACTGATCTGAATATATAATATATGTAAAGCGTTCTGTAAATTGACGGCGCTATATAAGTACCTTTAATAAATAAATAATTAAATAAGAATAATTGCGTTCATAGGAATGTTTTCTAACGTTAACTTCTAACTGTGATTGATCCCCAACAGGCCCACAAAGAACTGTTCACTTCACAAAGCATATTGGTACCTGCATAATCGATCCATCAACCAGGGGCAATGCTAGGTTTTTGAAAGACCTGGGGCACTCTTGGACAATCAAAGGAGGGAGAGTAGACAGCCGAATGGTGGGAGGGTCATAAAGGGGCCTGGTTAAGTTAGACCTGAGCCTTCTTGATATACACATGGCGCACATATGCCATAGTCCTTGTACTCACAAAGTATGTTTTTATTACTGTACCAAAAGTGAAGATCTCATAGACACACATAAACACTAACACTCAATTTAAAAAAAAAAATGAAACGCATCAGTTACAGATGTATTTCTGCTCAAAGAATATAGACAGTGAGTGAACATTTTTGTCTGAGTGTACCTTAAATATTGACTTCATTAAAAAAGTTGGTGACTGCAGAGAATCAAGCATCTCTTGACACAGTGAACACTTTGGCCTAGAGTACAAAATGTACAATATAGCATAAAGAGTTCTGAGTCCAGGGGTTAGGAGTAAGTAATGCAAAAAGTGCATTGGTCAGGAGTACATAACACACAGTGTGCAGGAGCCAGATGTATGTAATGCACAGAACCTACAGAGTACATAACCTACAGAGTGCAGGTATCAGGAGTAGATAACACACAGGGTGCAGGAATCAGGAGGACGTAAGACAGAGAGTGCAGGGTTTATTTATAAGTAACAAATAGAGGTAACACACAGAATGCAGGAGTCAAGAGTACATATCACACAGTGCAAGGGTCAGAAGTATGTAATGCACAAAATTCAGGGGTCAGGAGTATGTATTTCAAAGAGTATAGAAGTCAGTGGTGCTGAATGCACGGGATCTGGCGTACATATAGTGCACTGTGCAGGGGTCAGGAATACATAAAGCAGGGAGTACATGGATTAGGATTAGGTAACAGACAGATTGCAGGAGTAGGTAATGCACAGATTGCAGGGTCAGACATAGCACACAAAGTGTACGGGTCAAGAGTACATAACAGAGAGTGCATGATCAAGAGTAGGTAATGTACAGGGGTTAGGAAAACACAATGCATAGAGTGCTAGCAGTCAGGAGTAGATAATGCAGAGTGCATGGGGTCAGGAGTACATAATGCATAGAGTGTAGGAGTCAAGAGCACATAATGCACAGAATGCAGGGGTCAGGAGTACATAACATACAGAATGCAAAGGTCAGGGATCTGAAATGCACAGAATGCAGGGGTCAAGAATACATATCACAGAGTGCAGAGGTGCATAGTGTATAGGTCATCATGTACTTGTACATGGTTAAATCACTCCCTCCCCTCAGTACTCACCCCCCTCCCCAGTACACATCTCTGCCCAACCAGTATGCATTCCTACCCCAGCAAACCCCTCTCCCAGACACATCTCTCCCTCTTTCCCTCTTTCCAGTGCACATCTCTCCCACCTCCAACCCCACAGCACACATCTCTGCCATCTGACCACAATCCCCCACCCCAGTACACATCCTTATACAATAAATTAGTGCATACCTGCACTATCCCATTGTCTCAGTCTTGTAGACTGTAGAAACTGTGGAAATTCAGATAGAGGGAAAGTTCTCCCCTTGGCTGAAGAGTCACCCTTGGTTCTGACCTGTGGGCCACAGCATCTGAGGTCTATGGAGGCTGCACTGTCAGTGGCTCCACAGTGTCAGAACTTTGAAATGAAAAACAATGCTGGCATTCATTGGGTATTGGGCAGGTCCCTGGGTGCCCATCTAGTAATGCCACTGCCATTCACTATTTCACATGCAACAGTGCTGTAACTTATAAAACTTTTCAGAAAAATCAACAGCTACATTGTTATGTCCATTTCTCTCTACGTCCGATGCTCACTGACTTACAACAGAAATTAACTGAAAAATAAAAAAAACAACTGCTAGCAGTTAGGCTTTTTATTGTAGAAGTTACATGGTATGTTTTTTCTTCAATAAAGCAAACCTGCCTGCCTGTTTGCAATCTTCTTTAGAAGATTGCAAACTGAGCTGTGCATAATGTATGCAACTCATTACATTTCCTCAGCATAACTTAGTGCTGGAATGAACTCACATGCAAGAGTTGTCATTCCAGCCTGGCCAATCAAGATGACCAAATATCCTGCACCTAGAAAGAAACAGGTTGAAGATGTCAACACCACCAAGGGGAGATTCAGTTTACTTCCACTTTAATCTGTCCCTAAACCTTTAAACAAAAATGTCATATTTTGCAGCTTACCAGATTTTATATGTGGTGACTGCATTCCTATGTTTTTTACAGTTTTTTTTTTTTTTTCACCTGGTGATTCTGCTAGTAACACACTTCTGTCATAGTATGACAATTCTTACTCACCCTAGTGCAAAGGTTCCCAATCTGGGGTGCCTGCATCCCCAGGGTGTACGAGATGGAATTTCAGGGGGATGCAACAAAGAGTGGCTTGTGTCTCTTAAGCCAGCCATACAAGGAGCAAAATGTGTCCCGTTCAACAGGGACAGAGTCTATCTATTGATCAAGTTGGGTACAACTAGCCTGCCAGATTTATCTGCTATAGCAGTAATTGTTGTATTCTGCTGGCACCCTGGCTGGACACCCTGCACCCCCCTGCCAGCAGAATAAAATAGCACTGCGGGAGGCAGTCAGTGTTGATGGGGGAATTAAGTGATTTTTTTTTTTTACCTCCCTCCCACGGTCTATGGCTTGTCAAAAGTCATCACTCAGCCAGCTGACACTGTGCCTTAGCAGTGGTAGTAGGTAGTTGCATTGCATAGTTAGTAGTTTTGTTTTTGTTTTTTTTCATCAAAAAGAGAGAATAACATAATTAACATTTAAAGCGGTTGTCTCCCCTACAAAAAAAAACACCTGCAAGGCAAAGGCATAATTAGCTAGTATGCACCGCATTATTGCACTGCTCATTATGAAATACTTACCTCAGAACAAAGCTTCTGCAGTTCCTCCCTGTCCCCGAGGAGGGAGCCGCCATCTTCCCTCCGTGGATCCTTCCGGGTATGTGGCTCCGGCGCTGTGAGTGGCCAGAGCCGCAAGACGTCACTCCCGCGTATGTGCGGCAGCCCGTCTTTACGGCGGACCTTCACCGAGACATCACTGTGCATGCACCTGCTGACGTCAGCGGCGCTTGCAGTGAGAATATCTCCTAACCGTACAGGTTTAGGAGATATTCTTTTTACCTACAGGTAAGCCTTATTATAGACTTATCTGTAGGTAAAAATGTCATTTATGGGGATACAACTGCTTTAAGTAAAGTAAAGAACAGATTGTCAGAGTATTGCTTTTAAAATCATAATGCAAATTCTGACATAATCATTGCATATTGTTTCAGTCGTAAATTTTGATGGATATTTTTTTCTGGAGACTAGAAGATTTCAGAAGAATGGTTGATGAATCCATATTCATTCAATTTGAAACTATTTTTTCAAGACCAATTTGTTCAACCGCAGTATTGTATTTGGTTTAAAAATTTTGAAAGTTTACTTCTTCATCCTCAAATGTGATATTAGTATTTTTGTATTTTGTAGAGGGTATGAACATTAATCAAACAATTCCCAGGGGTGTGGGGCATAGAAAAGGTTGGGGACCACTGCCCTAGTATATCAGGACAACAGAAATAGGACAGGATTACTGAAAACTCCTCCTATACTCTTGTCCCTTAGGCCCCTTTCACACGAGCTTTCCGATCAGGTCTGCCTGCCGGTTTTTCAGGCGGACCTGATCAGAGCCTCCATTCGCTCCTATGGAGTGGCGGATGTCAGCTGTGACATGTCCGCTGGCACCCGCTGCTATCCGATCCTGTCCGGGAAATCCAGATGGATGGTGACCCTATTTTCCATCCGTCTGGTGGATTGGATCAGAAGGGATTGCATGAAAAAGGACAGGCCTTCTGTTTTCATCCGATCTCGCCATAGAGGGGAGCGGGGCTCTGGCAGGTCCAAATTTGTCCGCTTCGGCAGGGACCAGCCAAATTTAAATCCATGTATGGGAACTGTAGTTGTACAGAAGTCGATCCACCCATCAACTTTCACCTTGATAGATGGACCTTCAAATTCTAAAAGGTCTGGAGGCAATGTTTTCACTACAAGCTGGGAATAGCTATACAGGATGTCAAGGATCACCAGAGTTTTCTTCTCAGGAGCACTCAAATAAGTAAAACAAGGCTACATAGTTCTCTCCATTAAAAAAATATAAATACTGCTGTCAAGCTCCCTGCATATGCCCCAAATGACTTCAAAGCTCTGTGTATAGATACACCCATTACTACGTCTCCTAGCTCCACCCTATGTGTTATGTCATAGATGACTCCATCAGGGATACCCCCTGCTTTTTGACCTTTGATCTAAAGGTCCCACCAGCAAGGGGAGAGTATGTCCACTGAGGAAGGTGATGGTTGCACTCAAGTTCATATGAAATCAAGAGGTAGTTTGGATTGCAGTACATGTGCCAGTGCATAATTTATGGGATCTGTTTCTCTCTTTTTTTCAGTGTATATTGAATGTGATTGTTTTATATTTCTTGAACTCTGCATTAGTACGACCTCATTATGAGTGAGTGTGGACACATCGGGGAGAGATTTACTAAAATTGGTGTACACAGAATTTGGTGCAGCTGCGCATTATAACCATTCAGCTTCTAATTCAGCTTGTTCAATTAAGGTTTGACAATAAAACCTGGAAGCAAACTGGTTACTATGCACAGCTTCACCAGATTTTGCACCAGGCATTTTTAGTAAATAACCTCCATTTTGGCTGCTATTTGCATTTCATATTTTGAACAATTCATTCTTTTGTATGCACCATGTACTTTCTTGCAATTCATTCAAAGCAGTTGTAAAGGAAGAAGGTATTTTACCCTAATGCATTCTCTGTATTAAGGTAAAAAAAACCTTCTGTGATCAGTTCCCCACCCTAAATATTACTTGAGCCCAATCTTGATCCAGCACTGCTGATCTCTTTCTCTCGTCACTAGACATGGAGGCAACAGCAGGAGCCATTGGCTCTTGCTGTTGTCAATCAAATCCTGTGAGGAGGGAGTGGATGGTGGGGCCGAGCTGCACTGTGTGCATCAAAAGACATACGCAGCCCTACTCAGGAGTGAGGCCCGCATGAGTACTCCCCCCCAGTAAGGCACTAGGAAGGGCTGAGGAGCCAGGGGCTGTACTTTCATTTTTTTCCATTAGCTCACCCCCCACAGTTATTACCTTTTGTATCACTTCCTTTTAGATTGTACTTCATTTTAGATTGTAAGCTCTAATGAGCAGGGATCTGATTACTAGAAAGGAAAACTATTGTAGAAGATGGGCTTTTAACTGGTAGTCCCCATGATTGATATAAAACATATATGTACATCAGTCATTATTATAAAGATAAAAAAAAACTTTATTTATTGATACATATAGTGTTCATAAAGGAGAGGCAAAAAAGCGCAACTAAAGCCCAAATACATGTAGAGAACACTTCACACATATATCACATATGATATCACATGACTAGTACGGGATCTGCCAACATGTTCAGCGGTCATTACCACTTCTTCAAGGCTTAATCCTTCATATGTGAATCACAAAACATCAATAAAATGGGGAGACCAAAAACGAAAAGTCACTTCACCTCACTAATATGGAGCATATATAAAACTTGCTCTATGGTGTAGATTATAATAAATAACACACCTGCATAGAGCGGATGCAAAAACCCATTAGTTCAAACTCTAGTGGATGAAAAGCGAGCTAGAAGTGCACATCTAGGTACAACATCAATCGGAATTGATGCACCCCAAAACAGGAAGTATTCAATTGAATGTCCGATCCGTTATGTGTGGACAAATCTGCACTAACACCAAAGGCGTCAAAGAAACTCAACAGGAGGTGTGTGTCTGGGTCTCCCGAAAGCCCACTAGTTCAGCCAGGGTTTGTCTACATCACACATATTATCTACAAGACCATTCTCACTTTTTATTGAATTGTAGGGATTATAATGCGTCTAAAAGACAGATAATTTAATTCTGGAATAGTTGTTGGCAAAGAATGAATATTAATGTTTTACACTGTTGTGAAATGTTAAAAAGGCTCACAGCAAAGCTCCAGTAAAAAAAGGTAAATGCTGCAGTAGCTATTTGTTGCTGTTCTCTGCAGTACTTCTTTTCTGCCACTTGATATCCTCAGCTCTTCAGACTGAATGATGTCTGGCATCATTCAACCCACTGAGCCCAAGCTGTTTTGGACCCATCCTAAGCTGTGCTTGGACAGCGAAGAAGCAGCAGCAGCACAGATAGCACAACTTAACTCTGTCATTCCTCTATTGGCATGTTCATTGTTGTCACATGCATAGATTGGCTTGTGAGGCTGCTTCCTTCTCTCCCATTCTAACCTCTGTTTTACAGAGGTTGATCCCAAGTCCCAAGTCAAGTTCAGGTACACTGTTTGCATTTAAAAATACATTTAATAATATGTTCATGACTGCAGAATTATATTAATTTGTATCTTTTTTATTTGCTTAGAGTTCAGCTTAAACACCAACATAAAGACGTAAGTAGTGCTAAATAAAATATGTATACCTTTATACTTAATAATTTTTGCTAAAATAAAGGACAGAATGAAAAAATGTGCATAAACTTCAATTTAAACAATGTCCATATTCTACTTATTTATAGGGATGTTTGTTTGTATAACCATCTCCCCACATGATCAGAGCTGCAGTCCATAGCCTGCAATGCTGATCAGTGTATTCTGATGGTGAGAAAGTCTCTCCACTGTCAGAATACAATAGCTCAGCAGGAAGGATTCCTCGATCCACACCGAGTGTGTGGATGAGAGAACCAAGTAAATTTTTTTCTTTTTGCATAAAAAAAAAATGGACTAATCTGTGGGCTGCCAAACATAGACAGACCTGGTCCTGTAGTCTTCAGAACAATGCAGCTAATAACAATGTGGTGGTCAACAGATATTCTTTTAATTTCATCAAACACATATACAGTAGACAGACTTTTTCAATACTATTTATTTAACAGACAAAAGGGAGCAAATAGGATAAGTTCACTTTTAAGTCCCTTTCACGTGGGCACCTTCCATTTTGGTCAGCAGAGGATCTGTCAGCTGATCCCCTGCTGATCTGAGCAGCCCAGGCGGATGACAGGTCCATGTCCACCATGTTTCTGCAGAGCAAACACAGACCGAGTCCTCTCTGCTCTATGGGCAGCCAAGTGTAAAAAGACTCTACTGTCCATTTACAACCGACTGCCTCCAATCGGAACCACCTACCTGGAGGAGAACAAACTCCCTTCCATTTGTTTTTAGTGGACCGGATTGGATCGGAGGTACACTGGTGTAAACGGACATAGGGGTGAATGGACGTCCGATCAGATCTTCTTGAAAAACTGACAGGCGGACCTGATCAGAACGGTCATGTGAAAGTGGCCTTATGGTTTACATACCATTTATGTTTACTGCCATGCAGCCGGCAGTGTCACATGTCATAGTAAGGGCAAAGGTGTCTTTGAAGTGCATGCTATAATCAACAGTCTTATCTTAACCTTCACTGCTCTGTGTGAGGCAAGATGGCAGCACCCACTGGACAAATAATTGCATATTACAGGAGCAGTTTGTTAATTGATTTTGAAGTGATCAGTTGTAATAAGCTGAATAGTTCATATTTGACAATGGTTTCTGTAAACATTCAAAATATAAAGGTTTACTTTAAAGCATATTTATGGTTTGGTTGAGGATGTAACCAGTTATATTTTTGGTTTATGTGTATATTTATGGTTTGGGCGATTAACCTATAAAAAGATTTAGACAGCAGCTAAAAAACAGCAGCTCTAGCTGCTTTACTTGCCTGGTGACCGGTGCAGACTTACAAATCCACCAATGCGGTGCTACTTCTCTTTCAGTTTGAGTGACGCTCCCAGCACCTTTCAACCCACTTTCTGTGAGCCCAGTGCATCAAGGCATTACCCTCCATCCTGGACTCATAGAACACATGCTTCAACATTTTAACCACTTCCTTGCCTGGTAAAAAAAAAGGACAAAGATGACCTGTGATGTGACCTGGCCAAAGGCACCTTAAAAAAATACAAGTTTGTCATTTTTTTAAGCGTGCCAGGGGTGCTTCAAAGTAGCGGGACCTTTAGTAAAAGGGTGGTGGGTGAACACAGTTGGGCTTTAAATCTGTGACTGTGCTAATGGGTTTGTGTAATCAAACATTAGGTTTTACTTTTTTAGCTGTAATTCCTTGCTGGTGGTGGTATGCCTTCAATCTAAACATTTGAAGTCAGAGGAACATTCTGTCAGCTATTTGTTACAAGTCTCATGAGTAGCTACATTTCCCCCCTACGTTTGCAGTGCAACTATCCCTTATGTCATCACCTTCTAAGGAAGCATTCTGTTAGATTAACTGTTTAAATTGAACTCCATGTCCCTATGGCACTAAAGGGTTTAAGTATTATGAGCTGTATAGACAGCACTTTGCAGTGTAATGACACGCATGATGCGTGAAGCAAGGGAACTCTGCTGGCAAACCACAAAACGTTCCTCTGAGTGAACTCACGTGACAGCATATTGCTGGTAAGAATGCTTGCTGGTTTTATTGTACAACTGGGATCTTTGGGGAAAGTCCTTTGGCTAAAGCTGATTCATTTTCTCCTGACTGCAGCTGTAATCGAAGCTACTCTTGGTAGACACAATGTAATGAGATCTTCCGTCTAGGGTTCTGTACTTCTGTAAATCACCAGACAGCTAGAACATCCCTATAAATAAGTAGAATATGGACATTGTTTAAATTGAAGTTTATACACATTTTTTTATTCTGTCCTTTATTTTAGCAAAAATGATGAAGTATAAATACTTTATTTAGGACTACTTACATCTTTATGTTGGTGTTTAACCTAAACTCTAGGCAAATAAAAAGATACAAATTAATATAATTCTGCAGTCATGAACATATTATTCAATGTATTTTTAAATGCAAACAGTGTACCTGAACTTGACTTGGGATCAACCTCTGTACAGCAGAGCTTAGAATGGGAGAGAATGAAGCAGCTTCACAAGCCAATCTATGCACGTGACAACAATGAACATGCCGATAGGGGAATGACAGAGTTAAGTTGTGTTATCTGTGCTGCTGCTGCTGCTTCTTCTTCGCTGTCCAAGCACAGCTTGGAATGGGTCCAAGACAGCTTGGGCTCAGTGGGTTGAATGATGCCAGACATCATTCAGTCTGAAGAGCTGAGGATATCAAGTGGCAGAAAAGAAGTACTGCAGAGAACAGCTCTGGATTGAAGGCAAGTAGCTGCTGCAGCATTTAACTTTTTTACTGGAGCTTTGCTGTGAGCTTTTTTCACATTTCACAACAGTGTAAAACATTAATGTTCATTCTTTGCCAACAACTATTTCAGAATTACATTATCTGTCTTTTAGTGGCATTATAATCCCTACAATTCAATAAAAAGTGAGAGTGGTCTTTTAGATAATATGGGTGACGTAGACATGCCCTGGCTGGACTGGTGGGCTCTTGGGAGACCCAGACACACACCTCCTGTTGAGTTCCTTTGATGCCTTTGGTGTTAGTGCAGATTTGTCCACACATGACGGATCGGACATTCAATTGAGTACCTCCTGTTTTGTGGTACATCAATTCCAATTGATGTATCTAGATGTGCACTTCTAAGTCACTTTTCATCCACTAGAGTTTGAACCAATGTGTGTTTGCTACCCCTCTAGGCAGGTGTGTTATTTATTATAATCTACATCAGTGATATGCAATTAGTGGACCTCCAGCTATGGCAGAACTACAAGTCCCATGAATCATAGCAAGACGCTGACAGCCACAAGCATGACACCCAGAGGCAGAAGCATGATGGGACTTGTAGTTTTGCAACAGCTGGAGGTCCGCTAATTGCATATCCCTGATCTACACCATATATGGTGACCAAGTTTCATATATGCTCCATATCAGTGAGGTGAAGTGTATTCTCCTTTCTTGGTCTCCCCTTAGCCTGAACACATCCAATTTTATTGATGTTTTGGGAGGATTAAGCCTTGAAGAAGTGGTAATGACCACAAAACATGTTGGCAGATCCCGTACAAGTCATGTGATATCATATGTGATATATGTGTGAAGTGTTCTCTGCATGTATTTGAGCTTTAGTTGCCCTTTTTGCCTCTCTTTAATGAACACTATATGTATCAATAAATAAACTTTTTTATCTTTATAATAATGACTGATGTACATATATGTTTTATCTTAACCGTGGGGACTACCATTTAAAAGCCCATCTTCTACAATACTTTTCCTTTCTAGTAATCAGATGGCCTTGCTCATTAGAACTTACAATCTAAAAGGAAGGGTCAAGTGGTACAAAAGGTAATAACTGTGGGGGATGAGCTAATGGAGAAAATAAATGTACAGCTGTGAGGTAGAGGTAGGATAGGCTTCTTTGAAGAGAAAAGTTTTCAGGGATTGCCTAAAAGTGGACAGAGTAGGAGATAGTCAGACAGATTGGGGTAGGGAATTCCAAAGGGTGGGAGAGACTCGGGAGAAGTCCTGGGGGTGAGCATGGGAGAAAGTGACAAGGGAACTAGAGAGCAGGAGGTCTTGGGAGGAACAAAGAAAATGATTTGGTTGGTATTTTGAGACCAGGATAGTAATGTAGCTGGGGCCGGAGTTGTGGATGGCTTTATTATTATTATTATATAGGATTTATATAGCGCCAACAGTTTGCGCAGCGCTTTACAAAATGAAGGCAGGCAGTACAGTTACATCACAATTTGGTACAAGAGGAATCAGAGGGCCCTGCTTTATAAGTTTTTGTTAGCATTTTGAATTTAATTTATTGGGTAAGTGGCAACCAATGGAGATATTGGCAGAGAGGGGTGGCAGACATTCAGCGGTTTGTAAGGTGGAGGAGTCTGGCTGCAGCATTCATGAAGGATTAAATAGGGCATAAAGGTAAGCCAATTAGGAGGGAGTTGCAGTAGTCGAGGCAAGAGATTACCAGGGAGTGGATTAGGAGCTTTGTGGTTTCATTGGTTAGGAAGAGGTGTATTTTGGAGATGTTGCAGAGGTTGAGGTGTCAAGATTCGGACAGTGATTAGATGTGATGCTGATAGGAAAGTTCAGAGTCCAGAATTACACCTAGCACCCAGGCATGGGGGGACAGGTTGATAGTTGTGCCATTGATCTTGATGAAGAAGTCAGCGGAAGGGACACATGGTGGAGGATATATTATGAGCTTGGACAGGTTGAGTTTGAGTAATTGGTGTGACATCCAGACTGATAAGTCTGTTAGTAAGTTAGTGATGCGTGAGGAGACTGATGTTGTGAGTTGAGGGGTAGAGAGATGGATTTGGGTATTGTCAGCATAGAAATTATATTGAAAATAGAGGTGCACCAAATGGAAATTTAGGTACCGAAACTGAAAACCAGGATGCACTTGGCCGAAACCAAAAATATAAAAAAATATATTATATATATATATATATATATATATATATATATATATATATATATATATATACATATATATATATATTTGTATTATATTTTGCTTTTTAATTAATATCACTTTTCAGTAGTGTGAATTTTTTGTCTGTCATTATTGTCGCCTTTATTGCAAGAAAAGCTTCAGAAAAATGCATCCCTTTAAATTCTATGTATGTCTTCACACTGGTCTGTTGCGCTTCCATTATGGTGTTAGAAATCTTGCTTGTTGCATTTTTGGTCAGTTAAAAAAAATGCACCTCCCTCTTGAAATGCTTTGAAAATGCAGCAAGAATGCATCTGTAACGTTTTTTATGCGGTTTTTGAGTTACATGTCCTATGAAAACTCACCATAAGCACAGTAAAATCCTGACAAAATTGTGGTGAAATTGCTGCCGAATCATGAAATCACGTTTTCAGTGCCATTAATGGCACCTTTTTCTGTATTGGCAAAATGCCGAAAACACCATTTTCGGCCGATGCACCGAAATTTCAGTGCATCTCTAATTGAAAGCCATGGGAGGCTATCAACTGACCCAGGGAGGAGGTGTTTCTCGTGTTTTGTATCCCCAGGGTAAGAAGTGAAGGGAAATCTGCCCAATGGGTTATAGACAGCAGCAATTAAACTAACAGGTTTTTTTTTTTTCATTATTTTTTTCTAAATCAAAAAATGGCTATACATACACTTTAACTATATATTATAGTCAAAATTGAAAAAGCATGAGATGCATACAGGTGGCACAGCTTCCCTTCATCATTTTTTATCTAGGTATATTTTAACTGCCTTAGTCTACCCAACTCCCCTTTATTTGTGATCTGGTGATCTGGCAACCCCTTAAAAAAAAAGCACCACTCCATTTCACTTTGAACGCACTACCTGGTGACTCCAAGTTATAAGTGTGGTGCTACTGCTCCAAGCTGAGCCCACCAAGCTCAATAATATAAACATCCGGCAAGAGAAAACAGAGCTGCACATGTTAGCCCAGTGATGCTGGATATGGAAGATAAGCCATGGCTAGTCTTCTCCCATAGTCTACGACAGGGGGTGAGACTGATCTTCCATATCCAGCATCACTAGGCTGACATGCGTGCGAGCTCGGTACTCTCTTGTTGGATGGTGATCTAACAACTGTTGCTTGTGATGCAGGTGATGATGTAACAAAAGGTCACGTACCGTATAACAGATCCTGACTTGTAGAAGAAGGGCTCTCTAAGGTTGGCCATACATTATACAGGGCCGCTGGTGATGAGACAGTGGCTGTGAGAGCATGGCGAGGCACAAGTGCCTCTAAGGTATCCAGCTGAGCATATAGGTAAGGAGCAGGTGCTTAGCCAGAGATGGGTCAGATAGTCAAACAGCAGGTGGCAGCAGCAGACCCCAGACTTGGCAGACAGCGGGCAGCAGTTGCTTGGCTAGCAGATGACTAGTCACAGGTGCAGAAGAGGCTGGCAGCAGATGAAGGACCAGGTAAGTAGCATGCAGAGCTGAGCAGACGGATAACTGAATGAGTTGTCAGATGAGCCAGGTCAGTAACAGTCATTTGGGTACAAGCATGGACAGCAGACAGGAGAATTGTTAAGGTATAAGCAGAGGTCAGCAACACTGGAGCAGGCAGGTGAGCAGGAGGGGAGGCACAGCAGAATCCAGAGACAAGCCAAGGTCAGGGCAGGTAGTGTTCAAGTGTGGTCAGGGCAAGCCGGGTCAATCACAGAAGTCAAACAGAGGAACAGATGTATGAACACAGGGATAGCCATCGATCAGACAGCACTGACCAGTACAACCACTGCACTTAAATAGTCCATTTGACTCCCGTGTTAGTGGCGGGTGCACGCACATATATGCATGTCTATGCACAGCCAAACGAGTAACCAGAGGCCTGTACATCTGTATGCACCTTAAGCCTTCATCTTTACTATGGCCAGTGCTTTCCCTGACACAAACATATCCACTGCAGCCTCCTTGTTGCTGTTTTATATGCGGAAAGCCTGCTGTGAAACAAAAAAAAAAAATATATCATAGTTAAAATGGTTCTTACAGCCCTCATTCAAATTCAAATATGCCATGTGAGTTTGAATGTGACTGGTGCTGAAAAAAGAAGCTTACACAGCACAAGGTTTTACTCCCATGACCCTGTGAGGTGCAGAGAAGACAGATTAAGGTAAAATAAATGGACTTTCTGATATTAGTATAGTTGCTTTATTTACTGGTTAGCATTAGCAGTTCTTAGTTTGCTTTCTTCTTTTGCCTGAAATTTCTTCTTAAAGATGTGATTTAAAGTATGAAAGGCATATCACTTTAAATCATGACAGGCATAGAACAATGGAAGTCTTATGTACACTGAAAAGTCTTCTGTCTGTATTTCTCATCCGTCTACAAAAATCCTTAAAGAACAACTTGTGGGAAAAAACTTCCCATGCAGTGGGGCTGTGCCCGTACTGCATGGGTTAACTGCTTGTTTTTGCCTAGGGGTGAGGATAGCGGAGGTGTACTTACCTAATCTGCTGATCCTCTGAGTGCAAGACTGGTTCCTAATGTTTCTGCCTCCCTGCACAATAGCGGCCTTGTGCATGGACTGTTCCTGACGTCATCACGCCCATAGCCGGCTCTGGACATTCCACCGCTGGACCTGGGGGAGCGCTATTTTCCGGAGGATCGAAAGATTATAGCCTTTCCGTGCACCCAAGTTCTTTCACAATATATTTGTCCCTGTTTTTATAACCAGCATGCATGGATTTGGCATGATTTTTGCAGTGCATGTGCCATTAACCACTTCAGCCCAGGAAGGATTTACCCCCTTCCTGACCAGAGCACTTTTTGCGATTCGGCACTGCACCTCTTTAACTGACAATTGCGCGGTCGTGCGACGTTGTACCCAAACAAAATTCATGTCCTTTTTTCCCCACAAATAGAGCTTTCTTTTGGTGGTATTTGATCACCTGTGCGGTATTTATTTTTTGCTCTATAAACAAAAAAAGAGCGACAATTTTGAAAAAAAAACAATATTTTTTTCCTTTTTGCTATAATACTATAATGTCCAAAAAAATATATAAGAAAACAAATGCATTCATCAGTTTAGGCCGATATATATTGTACTACATATTTGTGGTAAAAAAACAAAAACGCAATCAGCGTATATTGATTGGTTTGCGTAAAAAGTTGCCGTGTTTACAAACCATGAGAATTCATTTATGGCGTTTTTACTATATATTTTTTTTTACTAGAAATGATGGCGATCTGCGATTTTTATCGGGACTTCGATATTGCAGTACACATATCGGACATTTTTGACACTTTTTTTGGGACCATTGACATTTATACAGCGAACAGAGCTAAAAATAGCCACTGATTACCGTATAGATGTCACTGGCAGGGAAGGGGTAACCTGTAGGGGGTACTCAAGGGGTTAACTGTGTTCCCTATGTGTGTTCTAACTGTGTGGGGGCTGGGCTGGCAGGGGCATCCCGATCACAGGGATCAGTAGATCACTGTCATGCCGCCTGTTTACATCGGCGGTTACCCGCTTTCCTTCTGTAGAAGGCGATCGCAAGTCGCCAGTGGACATCGAGTCCGCCCGACCCACGGCCACACTCATGGAGTGCGTGGCAGGCACAAGAGTGCTCCCGCAAGTGCGGCTGCAAGGATCGCCGATTGTAGACGGCGGTCTGCGCAGTGGAGCCAACTTGCTGCAATAAATGTACGCAAGGCGGTCGGCAAGCGGTTAAGGCTCCTTTACACTTGCGCTAGAAGGTACAGCGTGGCTGACAGGCATTCAGGTGGGGACACTGCTTGCGCCTGAATGTTTTTTTTGGTCTTTGACAGGAAGGCTAGCGTTTGGTTGGCATTTGCGCTACAGCCCTATATACTAGAACAAGTTGTGTTCTGTGGTGGTAATGCCCTCTAAACGTGACAGGGGGTATCATTTTTGCCATGGCATAAGTAAAACTCACCTTATTTTATAGAAGCCAGCTATAATATTTTTACTGCCCCCTGACCACAAAAGTGAACAAGCCCTTACAGAATTTAAAGCATGCTGTATTTTGTACAGATGATAAACCGTCTCTAATCAGTTGTGAAGATGTACCTGAATACTAAAAGATCTCTGGCATTTATTATATCACCTACATTACCAGACTGCAGTGTTTGGAGTGATTTCATTGCTAGGAAAATTTGCTACCATAAAAAACAGCTTGCATTCAGCATTTTTTTCTCTGGGATTATATTTCCATTGTTTAATAATAATCAAATGTGGACATTTAATTCAGAGAAGTAAGAGAATATCTAAATTTGTGTTTACCTAAACACATTAGGATGTGTTGAACCCGTTTACAAGTTTGCATCACATATTTGTATTGCAGCAGCATGCACTGCATCAGGGCCGGCCTTACCATGGGTCCCAGTGGGTCCACTGGACCCAGGCAGCACTTTGAAAGGGGCAGCAAACTGAACCACAGCCGCCTCTCCTTCTCTTCTATTTACCCAGCAAATTGATGACCAAAATTTTTTTTCCAGCAGTTTTGTGCATCGTGATGACAATTGCCCCTCGGGCTGCTCCCCCTGCACCTATACTACCCTAGCCCGCCCCTATACTGCCTGCCCCTATACTGCCCTAGCCCGTCCTTAAACATAATGTCATATCATTTTGCATATAGACAAGGTGCTTTTGCATGCTAATCTGACCTCCTGATACATTTTTAGTTTTAATTATCATGATGTAAAATAATTGATGTGGGGGCCTTTTGGTGGGCATGATTTTTTTTTTTTGGGGGGGGGGCATTTCATTCTTGGACCCAGACAGCACAATGTTTTGGGCCAGCCCTGCATTGCATATCCCTATAGGGGTGAGAATCCCAGTGGTGTAAGCTGCAGTTGTTCTTTTTTTTTTGCCTCCATGATGTGTTCTCGGACACATGAACAGCCTGCAATATTTATTAGGGAGAAAAACTCGGTGCAGCTGCTCGCTGCATGAAAACAGGAGGCACGTGGCGCTCTCATGTTCAGCAAGGAGCTTGGCAGCACGGAATGTATTAAATGAAACTTTAATTTCCTACTGTAAAAAAAAAAGACGGCATCACTTGCAAAGGCTTTTTTTCCCTTTCTTTCTAGGAGAATGTCCTAGTTATACTCTCTGGAAACATTAATATTTCATTAAAAAAGAAAAGATTAGTAACTGCAAATACACTTGAAAAATGGCCATAACTGAGGTGCTGTGTCATTAAGTTTTCTGTTATGTGACCTGCTTGTTTTGCAGAAGAGTTTATATGTTATTTCCATGGAAAACAAGTGTTTGGATTGGCCTATAAACCTATAGTAAGGCTTACCTGTAGGTAAAATGAATATCTCCTAAATGAGCACCGTTTAGAAGATATTCACCCTGGATGCAGCCAGTGACCTCACTGGTGCATGCGCATGGTATCCCGGAGCTTCAGAGCTTCGTACTGGCACTGAGTGACGTCATCACGGCTCCGGCCCCTCACAGCGTCGGAGCCCGCAGACCCAAAAGTAATGCCAAGGGGAAATGTCAACCCTCTCCCTGGTGACAGCATCCCTACTTCATAATGTACAATGCATACTAGTAGAAACATAGAAAAGTGACAGCAGAAAAAAACTGAGTAGTCCATCTAGTCCCTTTTTATTTATTTTTTTTCATTTTTAAATTTTTTATTTTTTTTTACATTAACCTTGTTGTCTGACTATAGATTTATGTTTATCCCAAGCATGTTTGAAGCCATTTACTGTTGACTGTCTCACAACCTCTTTTGGTAGTTTATTCCAATCATCAACCAGTAAAATAATACTTTCTAAGATTAGTTTTGATCTTCCCTCCAGTTAGTTTGAGGTCATGTCCCCGTGTTCTTGATTTTGGTTTCATATTGAAAAGACTGCCCTCCTGAACCTTATTCACCCCCTTGATGTATTTAAAGGTTTCAATCATGTCTCCCCTCTCCCTTCTTTCCTCCAGACTGTACATATTAAGTTCTTGGAATTCGCTCTTGATGTGTTTTATCCCCCAGACCTTTCACCATTTTTGTTATCCGTCTCTGAACGCGTTCTATCTTATCAATATCTCTTTGTAAGTGAGGTCTCCAGAACTGGACACAGTATTCTAAGTGAGGTCTCACTAAAGATCTATATAGAGGAATCAGAACCTCCTTCCTCCTGCTGGTGATCCCTTTACTGATACATCCCAGAATTCTACTTGCTTTTCCCACTGCCTGGTTACACTGTTTGCTCATTTTGCAATCATCTGAAATAAGCACCCCCAAATCTTTTTCTTCTGTAGTGCTGGCTAACACTGTACCCCCAATGCTGTACTCTCTAAGGGGATTCATTTTCCCTAGGTGCATTATTTTACATTTAGAAATATTGAACTGCAGTCTCCGCTGCACTGCACTCCACTAGTCTTTGTCTTACAGGTGTTTTTTTTTGAAACTCTGCCACAGTTTGCTACTGCTTTAATGCTGCCAGCCTTCAGCTGAATACTCATTTGAGGAGACTAGAATTTCAATCACAAGTCTCCATTAGACTCTGAACATAATTTAAGGCTAGGTTCACACCTCTGTGTTTGGCTGCGGGAATGGGAATCGCAACCACCGGCAGTGAAAACACACTGCTCTGCAAAAAATGTGCGCATTCTGAATGGCACCCCCACGCATGTAAAATGGTAGTGCGTGTGCAGGTGTGGGAGCTGCAGGGAAATCGCATGGTTGAAAAGACTATGCAATTTCCCTGTGGCTGCGTTTTTAAAAAGGTGCATGCTCCATTTTTTTGTGGAAAAGTAAGGCATGGCATCCCATTCATTTGAATGGGCTGCTGTGCCCGTGCAAACGTGGCCCTCAAAAACGCATAGTTGTGAACCTAATGTTAAACTACGGCCAGCTTTGTGTAGAGTAGAGGTACTGTGTAATATATAAAGTTGGCCATAGATGGATCATTTTTTACATTCAGCCATCTGGTTAGAAAAAAAAAAGGAACCAATTCCTCTATCTACACAACTGAGGTGGAAAGATGAATCCTCTGTTGAGACAGTGTATTCTGACAGCAGGGACTCTCCAATGTCAGAATACACTGATCAGTGGCTGAGAAAAATTTTTCAACAAGCCGATACAAGAGAAGTCAATTGTTAGGTCAGCTTCTGTCGAATGGGAGTGGCCACACATGGATTGAAATTTGGCCAGTCCCTGCTGAACCAGCCAAATTACCATCCATCTATGGCCGCCTGTGAGTGGAGCTTTAAAGTATATCCTGTATCATGTACTGCTATTAAATATTGTCATCAAGGCAAATAGGCTGTGCACTTTGCAAAGGGAATTTCATATTCCAAACAGATTTTCCCTTAACTTAGTGAATGTGATGAAAATTGTCTTTGCAACGAATACCCAGTCACATGAATTATTTTTGTTTGCACACAATTGGATGATGGAAGTCAGAAGGTCTTCACCTTTCCCTTGCAAAGACCTATTTGCCTTTACAAAAAGCAAAAAAACCCAGTCTGTTTATGCATTGTTGTGCTACAGTTTTAGGCAGAACGTTTCTAATATGCTGATCACAAATAGTGCATCCAAACACACACAGTAAAAGCTGGCAGAGATTAATAGCTTACCCAGTTATGTATTCATGATTGGTCCTTGTGTTTTATATGGAGTTGTCCTTTAACCACTTCCCGGCCGCCTGCCGTGTTTTCACGGCGGCAGTCGGGTTGCTGTGCGCGAATCGCCGTAAAAAGACGGCGATCTGCGAACGGCCGATAGGGGGGGCGCGTGCGCGCCCGCCGCACTCCTGAGGAGTGTGCCCGCGGCTCGGGCGGACCCGATTTCCACCGGCGAGCCGCGATGAGCGGCCACAGGCAAAGAACGGGGAACCGCCGATGTAAACACGGCGGTTCCCCATTCTGACAGTGCAGGCATGGGAGATCTACTGATCCCTGTCACTGGGATCAGTTAGATCTCTCATGCCCATGGTAGCCCAACCCCCCTACAGTAAGAACACACCCAGAGAACATAGTTAACCCCTTGCTTCCCCCCCCCAGGTTAACCCCTTTACTGCCAATGACATTTATACAGTAATCAGTGGACATTTAAATTTCTGATCGCTGAATAAATGTCATTGGTCCCAAAAATGTCCGACATGTCCACTGCAATATCGCAGTACCGCTAAAAATCGCAGATCACCGCCATTACCAGTAAAAAAAAAATAAAAACCCCAGAAATTAATTCTCATCATCTGTAAACGCAGCCACTTTTGCGCAAACCAATCAATAAACGCCAATTGTTATTTTGTTTTATCACAAATATGAGGAAGAATATAAATCGGCCAAAAATGGTGAAAAAAATATTTTTTTATATATTTTTTTTTTTGGATTTGAATTTTAGCAAAAAGTAAGAAATTTGGGTTTTTTTGCAAAATGGTCGCTCTTCTTTTGTATATAGCGGCGATCATAAATGACGCAGAGGTGATCAAATACCACCAAAAGAAAGCTCTATTTGTGGGAAAAAAAGGACGCAAATTTTGTTTGGGTGCAATGTCGCACGACCGCGCAATTGTCAGTTAAAGCGACACAGTGCCAAATCGCAAAAAGTGCTCTGGTCCTAAAGCTGGAAAACCTTACGGTTGGTAAGTGGTTAAAGTGCATATAAACTCTAAGCCCTCATACACACGGCATTTTTGACGCCACGTTTTTTGCCGTTTTTTGCAGCTCTCCGTGTTATTCAATGGCCCCATAAAAATGCAGACATTTTTGAGCTGTAGAGGGCTTCTGTGTTTGTGAGCTGTAACTAGAATGCGGGACCGGTACGTTCCGAGGCTGTAACGTTTTGGCGTTATTGATGCAGATGCCGCAAAACACTCACTAACGCCGTACCGGCGTTAACCGGTGATTTGACGCCAACGTTTTCAGGTTAAAAAATAGCAGAGGAATATTTTTTTTTTAAAAAAACGCCTATTGACGCCGACGCTACCCAGTGAATGGCTGTGCAGCGGGGGCGTGTCTGATCATTGGAGGAAAGCACACTGAGTTCCCAGCATAGTTAGAGAACTGACCACAGTGTTTTCTCCTGCCTAGTGTGGTCAGTTATTAATAGGAAAGCAGAGGGACTGACAGGAACACCAGGGATTTCACACAAAGGAAGCAATACAAAGAGAACAGGATACTTTTTTTTATACAAGTACACAGTACAACAGACACATATCAGGAATATGAAATGTTGGGGTAACAAACACTTTAAATATACTTTTAAGAGCATTTTATTACAATATATCTGTTAGACAGTTGCAACAAGAGCTGTTCATGCAGCCAGAAATCTTGTAAGCTTCCTGTGCTCTCTGGACAGATACAGTATCAGCAATTTTTCCAGCTATCTAGGCTACAAAACACCTCCTCTTGTTATGGAGAAGAGAGGGAAGTGTTATATAGTCCTAACACATTGTTATATAGTCCTAACACATTGTTATATAGTCCTAACCCATTGTTATATAGTCCTAACACGCTTTATTCCTAAATCCTGTGTCAAATGGCAGGATTACCAGGTTAAAATATATGAAAAAAAATGTTAAAAGGGAAAGCTAATGCAGCCACCGCATCTAGAGACTGGTATGCTGAATACTAAAATTTTTTTCTTCTTGGGTTTTGATTTGCTTTAAGCATTAGTGTGCTGAACAGTTATACGCTCTCTCTATTTTGCCCTTGAATTAAGAAGTCAGGAACAGAAAAGTTGTGATTATCTGCGCTAATGGGACAAAAGATTATCATTTCTAGTGCTAGATAGCAGTTTTGCAATGGAGTGATCCATCATATTGCATCTTCTTTGCATGAGCTTAGCAGGTTTTCAGGTGGCACAATAAAGTATGGCATCTATTCTGGTGTTTACGATAGATACTAATTCTTCACACACTCCAAGCTAAGAAAACATAATTAATTTCACATTCATAATTGCTCATTATTCTGCTGCCTTTATGTCTCTTTCCCAAATGATTTCTCCAATATCTATGCTGCCCTCTGGTTATACCCAATGATAGAAGAAAAGTCACACAATCAGTAAAAAAATAAAACAAACTTTTTCTTAATAAAAGAGCTACATTTTAGTTTAACCCCTAAATGATGAAAGTCAAAACAAATCTTATCACTTGAACACAGGTTTGCCACTTGGCATGTGTTCTTAAAACTGTACATATCTTTGGAGCAAAAAAATTTAATCTGTGCAATATGCTATTTTCTGTTACCTACGTTGTCTTTCACATGGTAAATGTAACAGTCCCATGTAACATTTTGATCCTAAGAGAAAATATTTGACCAGAAAAGTAAGTAGCATAAAACGATAGATTGAGAACTTTTGACCAGTTCAGAAAATTGAGTAAGGCTTTATAAACTGAAACACATTAGCTTTCTGTTGTATACTGGACCTCTTGATTTGCAATTAAAAAAACGGCAGATTATGTATGGGCTCCAGCATTGACTTTTTTTGAGTAAGGCAGGGTTCACACTATATTTGCCTGCGGCTCCCTGCAGGTGTCCGGTTCATCCTGGTTCACCGTTTCAGGTCCAATTTCAGCCCAAATTTTTGGCTGAATTCGAACCTGAAATGGACCAAAAAACGCAAATTTGCACTGGAGCCACAGCGGAGATATGTGAACCGGCTCTAAAGAGAGCCGGTCAAAATCTCCTGCTATTGCGAATTGAATGCAGGGAACCCGCATCCAATTCGCAATGGTGTGAATCCAGCCTTAAGGTGGATGTAAACCCAATTCATAAAATTTGAGCTGGGCACATATATCTGTAGTGTTTACTTATCTCTCTCTTAGCACTCCAAACTCTTTCTGCTGTTTCATTGCTCTGTTATCAACATGATACCTTCTGACAAGTTCTCAGACAACCAAGATAAAAGCCAGCCTGAAATTTGTGTCGGGTGGGTACTATAAATAGGGAGCTTGTCTTGTCACAGCACAGCTCTGCACATTCCTTCCTTCCTCTGTCTATGTGGAGGGAGGTGTGTGCCTTTCCTCCAATCAGCTGTCTCCCAGTGTATGTCAAGACTACACTCCTACTGCTGAATGAGGAAGTGAAAAATCTAACACAATGTTAGAATTCTAAAGAATATAGAAAGCTGAAGACAGCAGATATACATCTAAAGCTTATGTAGGGAGATTTGTTTCTTCCCTGTATCATCAGAGGCTGTTCACTTTGCTGGGTATAGGAGGGGGTTTACAGACATTTTAAGAGGTAGATGGGACTGACGAAAGCCCAGCTAGGAGACCAACACCTGTTGCACAATGATAACAGCCAGGAAGTCAGAAGCCAGAAGAGAAAAAAATAATATGAGGGAGGCCCCTGCACTAACTTGTAAGTGCTGAAAACATACACCGGTAACTACAGAACAGTGTTTGGATTTCCACAGGTTAAAAATTCAGAACTATAGGAAAAATTATCATATAAAAAATCAGCACTTAACTCCAGATCAAACTAGTGCACTATCTTGCAATGGCGCAGTTTATGGGCTCTCTGCATTTGCCAATAAAACTTTTGCAAGATTGTCCAAAGAAATGTCACAGGCCAATAACAACCACAAATGAACTGACTGCAGTATTTTCTCAGATGTTCTAGGGACAAGGTTCAAGTTTTTGGCAGGCTAAACGTGAATGTCAGGCTGTTGGGCATCTTCCCCCTACCCCTGGCCAGCAGCTAAAAGTAACAAAAGACTGTTGATGTTAGCTGAAGTCAGTAACCAAACATGACCATACAAATATGTTTAAATATTAGATTAAGTATGCGCTGAAGCAATGAGAAATGTTTTTTTGACTAGCACAAAAAAGAGCAGCCAGTACTCTTTCTTGATCTTCAAATATATGCTATAACATAAAAGTCCTTGTGCAGTGCTTAAAATAAGAACAAGTGAATGTTCATAAATGCGGTCTCTAAGATCCAATGGTGAGAAGTGGATAGACCAACACCAGCTTATGTCCACAGAAAGAACAGCACACTGCACCCAGTGATCTCTCAGTCTTCTTAGCAGATACTAATGCAATACAGGCATGTATGATCACAGCATCCAAATTCTCAGGAACACCTTCTCCACGTGGAAAGAAGAGTAGCCAACCCTGCAGCGATCTCTCTCATAGCCCATGACTCACAGAGGAGGTAAACGTCCAAAATGTCAGAGCATGTTACATCAAAATCCATTCCACATATGGAGACGAGCGTGCCTGCTTGCAGCCGTACCACCTGACCGGTTTCATTCCAATGAACATCGTCAGAGGCGCCTCTGACGCCTCTTTGGGTCCCTGGCACTAGCATGTATTTTAAGAGAAGCTGGCTGTGACTCCTTGCGGCTTCACAGCCGGCTTTTCAATGTGCATGCGTGAGCCATGCTACACTTCTGCAAATGGTCCCAGAGTCTTTTTGGACCTGTGACATGTCCCAGAAGACTGCAGGCAATGGGGGGGGGGGGGGT
>BLSH010284905.1:147092-168291 GCA_018402905.1 Glandirana rugosa | reverse complement strand
CCCCCCCCCCCCCCCCCCCAAACAAAAAAGGAATAACTGTATCCAAAAGACATAGAGGAGTGGGAGAAATTGTGGAAAAATTGGAACTTCCCCTTTTGGGTGAAGTTCCACTTTAAAATTCATCTACAGTCAAAACGTTGTTCTTAGTTTTGGATAGAGAGCAATAAGACCTCCACTGTGCCACAAATATTGGCACCCACATGAGACAAACATTTCTATATAAAAAAAGCTAAATCTTTATTTACAATTCATGATAAAAAATGCCAATTGTGTACAAATAATAAAAAGTTAGTCCTCAGAACACCAAAAATGTACCCCAAACAAACCACAGTAGTACCACCTATATACAGTATACTATAACCTATACAATATAGGCCTGGGAGTACAAGTCCAATCCAATGATCAACTTAATACATAGCTTCTTCAGGACCATAATAGATGGGGTATAAAACTCTAGTAAGCAAATAAAAACACATTACTAATTGAATACACATAATACATCATATCCTAAATATACAGGGTAATTATATATGGCACGCACATATAAAATGGCAGAATGTCAACATGCAAAACAGGTCTTGTGAGTGGATACAGGGGTATAGGATCCTCACACATCCACAGGATAGCCCTTGTTTATAATAACATGATAGTTTTGGATGGAGTGGTGAGGGGTTGGACCCTTGTCAGATTTTTATTGAGATACAGAGAAATCCTGCTGTTCAATTTAGTTCATGAAAAAAGCCACAGTGATTGCTGTGCAACTGCGCAACAAAGGATTCTATATGTCTTTATGCTTTTTACTCTAGCATTACAACTATTCAACCAGGCATCTTGCCATTTTAGATATTTCTGCATCTGAGAAAATAATTCTTTCCAGCGCGATGGATTTACAATATTGTGGAGCTTTTTTACTCATATTAAGCTTGTTGCAAACAGTACCAAGATACATTTGTTAAGAATTTTGCAATAGATTTATCAACAGCAACGGAAGCTATTTTCTTTGAAAGTTAAATGCACTTTGTTATTTCCACTATTGGATACATAGAAACTGAAATGCTCCATTTTTGAGACTCCTGCAATTAGGTTTTGATACATGGAGATATAATATATATACTGTATATTGAAATATATGAGTGGGTTGTTAAGTAACAATTTTTACGTATGAGTAAAAAACTGAAAATTGTATACTCACCTTTCCGTAATTTTCCTTTCCTGGTGCATCTTCATGGCAGCATACAGATGGGTTGTGGCTCCGCCCCCACAACATGTGTGCTGCCATGATGCACCAGGAAAACTGAAAATTGTATACTCACCTTTCCGTAATTTTCCTTTCCTGGTGCATCTTCATGGCAGCATACAGATTCCCGCCCAAATTGGTGAGAGTTACAGAGAATGCGGTGAGCCGGGTCTGTCTTTGATTTATAGTTAACCAGTCCTATCATGTTGTGGGGGCGGAGCCACAACCCATGTGTGTGCTGCCATGATGCACCAGGAAACTGTGTTTTTATGGTGGTTATTTGATCTTTTTTAAATTGATTATATACAGTACACCCCTCACATTTTTGTAAATATTTTATCATATCTTTTCATGTAACAACACTGAAGGAATGACACTTTGCTACAATGCAAAGTAGTGAGTGTACAGCTTGCATAACAGTATAAATGTGCTGTCCCCTCAAAATAACTCAACACACAGCCATTAATGTCTAAACCGCTGGCAACAAAAGTGAGTACACCCCTAAGTGAAGATGTCCAAATTGGGCCCACACTGTCAATATTTTGTGTGGCCACCATTATTTTCCAGCACTGCCTTAACCCTCTTAGGTATGGAGTTCACCAGAGCTACACAGGTTGCCACTGGAGTCCTCTTCCACTCCTCCATGATGACATCACGGAGCTGGTGGATGGTAGAGACCTTGCGCGCATCCACCTTCTATTTGAGGATGTCCCACAGGTGGTCAATAGGGTTTAGGTCTGAAGACATACTTGGCCAGTCCATCACCTTTACCCTCAGCTTTTTTAGTAAGGCAGTGGTCATCTTGGAGGTGTGTTTGGGGTCGCTATCATGTTGGAATACTGCCCTGCGACCCAGTCTCCGAAGGGAGGGGATCATGCTCTGCTTCAATATGTCACAGTACATGTTTGCATTCATGGTTCCCTCAATAAACTGTAGCTCCCCCGTGCCGGCAGCACTCATGCAGCCCCAGACCATGACATTCCCACGACATTGCTTGACTGTAGGCAAGACACACTTGTCTTTGTACTCCTCACCTGATTGCCGCCACACACGCTTGACACCATCTGAACCAAATAAGTTTATCTCATCAGTCCAGAGGACATGGTTCCAGTAATACATATCCTTAGTCTGCTTGTCTTCAGCAAACTGTTTTCAGGCTTTCATGTGCATCATATTTAGAAGAGGCTTCCTTCTGGGACAACAGCCATGCAGACCAATTTGATGCAGTGTGTAGCATATGATCTGAGCATGACAGTCTGACCCCCCACCCCCTTCAACCTCTGCGGCAATGCTGGCAGCACTCATATGTCTATTTCCCAAAGACAACCTCTGGATTTGATGCTGAGCATGTGCACTCAACCTCTTTGGTCGACCATGACAAAGCCTGTTCTGAGTGGAACTTGTCCTGTTAAACCGCTGTATGGTCTTGACCACCGTGCTGCAGCTCAGTTTCAGGGTCTTGACAATCTTCTTATTGCCTAGGCCATGTTTATGTAGAGCAACAATTCTTTTTTTCAGATCCTCAGAGAGTTTGTTGCCATGAGGTGCCATGTTGAACTTCCAGTGACCATTATGAGAGAATGAGAGCAATAACACCAAATTTAACACACCTGCTCCCCATTCACACCTGAGACTTTCTAACACTAGCGAGTCACATGACACCGGGGAGGAAAAATGGCTAATTGGGCCCAGTTTGGACATTTTTACTTAGGGGTGTACTCACTTTTGTTGCCAGTGGTTTAGACAGTATTGACTGTGGGTTGAGTTATTTTGATGGGACAGCAAATTTACACTGTTATACAAGCTGTACACTCACTACTTTACATCGTAGCAAAGTGTCATTTCTTCAGTGTTGTCACATGAAAAGATATAATAAAATATTTACAAAAATATGAGAGGTGTACTCATTTTTGTGAGATACTGTACATGTAATAATAGGATGTTATGCTTTTTACAAAGTTATTTGGCTGGTTGATTATAAGGAGCCCTTAATGTATTAGTATTTTGTCTATAGGTCTTTATCGCCCTCTGTGTTCCTGTTAGGGATGCTAATATTTGTCCATTGTCACTGGGACTGAAAGTAAGAGAAAATCCAAAACTCTGAGTTACTAAAAGGAGAAGAGTAAAAATCTTCCAATAGGGACACTTCTTTTGGTGTCAACTCTCCAAGAATGTATGTTACTTACTTTGGAGAACTTTCCTCTCACTTGTCTATAGGACAGAAGGCAAAGTGAAATTTCCCCAAAGAGACACTGGTGGCAGCAAAACCTGCTAAGGTTTTAACCATCCTCTACTCTGGCCAAGGCAAAATAAAGTTTTGGATTTAAATACAGGAAATAGTCTAAATCAGGTTTCTGCATGCATACAACTCTTATATTTAAGCTTTAACTAAATTGCAAGCTACAAATGCCCTAAAAAATAAACTAAATTAACTTTCTGATAGAAGGGAAAAATGAAAATGCTAATGCAATAAAACCCTTTTATCTTTTTCAGCCCCTAGGTAAAGACCTAAATCTATCCCTGTTAGGTCAGGGTTACTTTTTTTATTGCTCTTTGCGCCCCTTTTGGAGGGATTTCCCCATAAGTCCAGAATAGGTTGCAGGTAGCAAACACAAAAGGAAGCAAGGAGAAATGTCTCCAAAGAGCACATGAGCAGAAAGAAAAGCGAGGCAGAGGTTCATTCTCCATTCTATCCAAAACTCCCCAAAAAAAATCCCACATTTTTCTGAAGTTTGAAGTTAACGTGATAAGTTGATAGTTCTTATTAGACAGTTCAAGTAAATGGTCTTTATTTTGCGCAAGTTTATAGTCAAATGTACAACTTGCGTTTGCTTCTTTCTAAAAGTGTGGAATTTCTGACTATGTTTTTTTCTTCTAGCTGGTGTCAGCTGCCCTCGCTCAGTACCTCCAGCATATCCGCCGCCTCAGGAGCCAGGGGCCATCCAAGGACAGTATATGGTGACCGACGGCATTTCTCAACCACAAGTTTTTGAGTTCACTGAACCTAGAAGAAGTCAATCCCCATTCTGGCAAAACTTCAGCAGGTTGACGCCTTTCAAAAAATAATACAGAAATTTAAATATATAAATATATATTGAGAAAGGAGTATTAAAATTAGAAAAAAGAAATTATATTTATAGATGGACCTTTTTTCGGAGAAGCACTGTTGCAATTATTCTATGAAAGGACCAAAAACACAAAACTAACTAAAAACAAAAAACTTTTTACTCCTTAAAATATTTCATTTTATTTCCCCCGTCGGACATCAGGAACTGCTCTGCTTTGAAAAGCTCCATGAACCATTTTCTCTCTGTAGAGTTTCATCCACAATCAGAAGACTTTTACCGTTTCTCTTCTCAGACTCTGGGACCTTCCTCGCTTTCCATGTTAGTGACCACTCACGTTTGAGTCACCTGGTTTCCAGTGGAAATTGCACATTTTGTTTAAAAGAACATTCTCTCTGATTCAGGAGGGAAACACGGTGGTTAAAGGAAAGCATTTAAACAAAACCTACAAGCTGCTTTCATTTCATAATATGATATCCATCAACATACATCCCCATGCCTGCAGATCCAGTGGGACTGCCAAAGAGCTGCTAGTCCCTTTGGTGCTGGAAGGTTTGCCCATGCCTCATTTTCATTCATTCCTCAAGAGCAACCATTTTGAAAGTGGTCACATTCTCAACTAAGCACTGCTGCACAAGAAATGACAGGGGAAGCTTATAGAATGCATAAGCTAGGTAAAAGATGTGTTAACCTAGATGAACAGTGTTTGGAAATGGAACAGAGGGACAGCACCCTACGCTAGTTGTGCATTATTAAATACTCTTATTGTTTGAATCTCTGTTTGTTCACAGGGTATGAAGAAGCAGGAAATGTAGAAATTTACCTTCTTGTTCACCTGGTGATCCTCCACTATTTTAGCTGTAGCAGAGCTTTGTACTTCCCAGTGAGTCTGCTAGCTACTGTGCAGTCCCTCTATTGCTTTAACTATTCCGTAAATGTTCTCGGATAAGGATAAAACATTGCTTGTTACACTTTTATCACATTGTGATATTTATTTCCTGTTCTTCCCAAAGAGTATGGGTTTTATTGTTTTGTCTTTTTTGGCTAGTGAATGCTGTCACTTCAGTTGTCTGAGTGAAGAAATTGGCAGCAGCATTTATTTTTTGCTGCCAGTCACTGTTATTTTTATTTGGGGTCACTGTGAGCTTTGTAACTAAAAGAACATGGGAAATGAGAAAGATCTGCTGCTTGATATCCTTACACATTTGGTGATCATTCAATGCTGCATCCTCATTTCTGCCTGAAGCCATGCTTGCTTGGGAGAGGCAGTGGTTAGTGCTATACTTCCTTGTCCAAATGGCAATAATGTCTATGGTGTAAAATCCCTAAGGCTCCACATGTGCTCAGCAGAACACTTTAGCCTAAAGGGAAGCAGCTTACTAAAAAAAACTGCTTACAGTCCTGGTGCTGGCTTGAGGTTTAAATATGTTGTGACAAGTATTACATATTCTCTTTGCATCTAATTGCAAGTCATTGGGTTTCCTTGTACATTGCCATTTACACTTACTTTTAGCTTTTCCATGTTCCCTGCCCTTTTTAACCTCTGTTCCTTTTATTTAAGAATCATTCCTTCTACCCATCTCACACTCTTCCTTCATTGGTAACTACATTATGTAAGTGTAAATATATGAACACTTTAAGTCTCCTTTTGTATAATCCCTCTGCACCATTCCTGTTCTGCTTTCTCTCATATTTAGTATTCAGTGTAGTGCCTCTTTCCATGCTGCAGACGATGTAGGCTCATTCATTTAAATGGGTCTGCTTTCCCCCAGAGTAAAGAGGAAGACAGTGTCAGAGCTTATTAAACAGTTGCCTTTGTTTCATCTCTCACATTGCTTTCCCAAGGTGCTCCCATCATTTTGTTTGTAGAGTCTGGCTGGTTTTTACATTCACCCATCGTTCTGCTACACTTCATATACAACACTTTGATGATTGAGTCTAGTCTGCTAGCACACTACTGCCAGCTGTACCCACCTCTCACTGTGCTGAATGATACTGTGTCAGGTGCCTTGGGACTGGCAGTTTATGGACCACCAGCAGGAATCAGAAGCTTAACTCACAAGATATGAAGGTGCATCCACTCTTACTATTAGTTAAAATGATGTCTCTCTTTGTAGCTAACAACTTTGTGTTATATCTTTACCATTATCATAAATACATACTTGTGAGTTTATTTGACAACGTAAAGAGCAACATAAAAAGGGCAATAACCCATGAAAATGTACAAACAACCAGCCTGAAATGGAAATAAGTTAAATGTGATTGGTTGCAGTGGGTTACTGCACTTTAAACATCAGCATTGCTCCTTGCACTGCCTTACTAAATAAGTCCATTGGATTTTGTTCACATGATTTAAATACATGACATATCAATTCTCAATCCTGTTTATGTCTCGTGTAGAGACTGAGAGATGATAAAGCTTCTTATGGCACGAGCTGCATGTCTACAAGCTGCATCCTATTACCTAAAAAAAGAGGTTTAATGGATTGAATAGATCAATGTAATATGTAACTTACTGTAAGCGTTTTCAGTGCATAGGAACACACACAATAGGTGCACTGATATCCACTCATTGGCGTATTACACCCAATGAACTTGTGACAATCATATGAACAGAATGAACAATGAATGTAATGTGGCTTTAGCCAACAGAGGGAACTACACTGTAGTATTTACATTTCAAAAACTGCAGTGGTAAACTTGTATCATATTCCTTATTCAGGGAATAACAACAAATGTTTTTTGTCCAGATATAGCACAACTAATTAAAAAAAAAATGTTTATTTTTTAATCCTTGTCAATTTTACATTGCGGTATATCAACTATATACTGAATCAAAATACAATTCAACATCTGTTGAAACTGTTGAAATTGAGAGCATGAAGGTTGCAGTGCTGAGCCTGCATTCATTGCGATAAAATAAAATTATAGGCCATGTGCAATTCTTCTTGAAACTGTGCCTCTCTTTATGTACTAAGTTTATGTTTATGCCCTACTTCTCAATACCTGGAAGCTATGTGTAGCCTTTATAACTTGATTGCGCAATAAGATCAGTTAATCTTTTGTAAAGTGATGTTAACAGGTTGAGCTGTTCTAGTGTGCTGTAAGAATGAATGCACCTTCCTGGTAGCAACACCTAGCTTTCATGGAAATATGCATATCTGGACTTTCTACCTCCTTGGGTTTCTCTGTCTGGTTTTGGATTCAGAGTATGTGTATGTATACACACGTTTTACATTTTAGGATCAGTTTTAAATCAAATGTTATACTAAGGCAGGGATGTTAATCGGTTATACTCATTTTATTTATTTTTTCTCCAGTTTAAAACTTGGCAATTTAAATATTGCTAAATCTAGAAAATTGGGAAAAGTCACAGCTATAAAAAATTTTTTTTGTTTGATTTACAAATTAAAGCCTAACAACAACTAAAATTATTTTTTTTTTTTTTTTTTTAGTTTGAAAAGAGTCACAACCTGTGTCAGTGTTTTATTGCTGTTTGTGATAACACTAGTGAGAATATGCTCTGCTCACTTCCTGTCTCAGTGAACCCAGAAGAGAAAATATGGGAACAGGGGTTACCAGAGCAGAAAAACATGGACAGCAATAAAATCTAAAAAAAAAGATTCTAACCTTTCCCTGCTCTACTAAAATACAATTGTTTTTGTTGCTATCTCTATTCTCCTAGAAATATGTCCTGTTCTTCTGACTGCCAGGTCAGGAAGTTAGCAAAAATCTCCCCAGTGGGGACACAATACTATTTAAAATTGACCTAAGGTTCTAACCCTCGGCCACTCTATCCAAAACTAAAAACAAAAGATTTAAGAAATCAATAGAAGTTGAATTTTAAATGGGGTTGTTTGAGGCATAAAAATTCCTTTAAGGTAATAACATGTTCTTAGATTAGAGTTTTATAATTTGCTTTATTCTCTGAGCTGCAAAATGTGATCAGCTCAGCAAGTTTCTATAATTTGCCTTTGAGCACGGGGAAGAGGGATCCACTTAAAAAAGTATTGTGTTAAGCTTTATCTATTGTGGATAGTGCTACTGAAAGTTATGTTGAGGTGTGCTTATAAAAAGTAATACAATGCTTACAGGGAAACCCTATGGCAAAGAATTCACGGACAAGGACTAGCACTAGTGTGTAAAATCCTTTACTGCTTTGGGCAGCAGTTGCATACAACTCATGATCATACATTTCATAAGCACAGACAAAGAGGAGTTCACATAATGTGATGTTTTTGCAGTAGAGATTGCCCTCTTATACTTAAGTGAACTATGTACTCTACTCTGTAAAGGAGGCTTGTAAGGATTTTGCATGCTGGTGCTCAGTCTTTTATTTCACTTCTCTGCTATGGATCCTTCTCCTTCAAGCTTATGTTACAAAGGGAGACATGCAAGAACCCGTGTTGTAACAATGTTGGATTTTTAAGTTCAAAATTGGAGTAGAGAATGTAATTAAGTTCAGTTAAATATGAGTGATAGGTAAGACCATTTTTTTGTGACGACCTTACACATTATAGCAGTAACATATTTGCTTACCTTGGACTGTTCCAAAATGCAGGACACAGATAAGTGCCAACTTTATTGTCTGTGTCTTTCAAGTATTTTATTATTGATTTGCTGGTAGTAATGGAAAACTGCTCTATGATTCTGACTATCCAGCCTAATTTCCTACCTATATTATATCCCTGGTAATTATGTAAAATTGTTTCTGAAAAGGTTGGGCTGTTATGTTCTGCCCATTTTACCAACCTAAGTCTAAGTCTTATTTCTTTACTTTAGACAATAAACAAACTGCAACATGTTTTTGTGGATAAATTGCAATACCCGCATGTACAAAACCATAAAATGTTTCACGATGGCCCTGATTTTTCCCATTATGAACAACTTAATGAAATGTGCAATCTGTTAGAATAGTGACAGAGGACTATTACATTTTTGCTTTGCTGGAGTGTAGTGCATCTTGTCCTAAGCAATCATTCCAAAGGTTAAGTGTTAAAACTACCCAGGATAGTTGTGTGTTGTTCAAGCAATCTACAAGGGTCTGCATCACTGCAGTGCTTCACTCTATTTGCTGCTACAAAAACATTTCCTTTTAGAGTCAGGATGCTCCGCCATTAGTGTACAGTAACCTTTATACTCAATAAGTCTTAGATCTGTGCCATACTGTATAAAATTGTACCTACTTATTTATATAAATGCAGAGAAGCCATTGTTTCAATGTGCCAAAACAGTGCTGTGCCACATATTACTGATACAGGGAAATGCTGGGGATTGAACCCCTAGTACTCAGCTACATTTGGATTATTTGTACTTTTAAATGATCCCTCAAAAATCCATGATGAAAAGCTCATTTTAATTGCATTAAAGATACAGAATACTGCACCAGGGTTAAATAATGTTATTGTACAGCATGATAAGGAAGCAGGGTGTTTATCCAAACTTGGTGCTATTTTTAACTGTTAGTTCACATTATCACTAGTAAAACACTGAATCACCCTCCATTTGCTTCTGCGTTTACTATGACTCGTCAGTCATAAATACTATTATTCTTAAACTCTGTGTGAGTCTTAAATACCGATAGAGCATATGATGGTAACTTGTGGCTGTAGAGCTACATTTTCTGGCTGGCAAAGGATCATGGTACTTATAGTTTCAAAACTGCTCATGAAGCAGCAGATATTTAGAGCTACTGTGAAGATATCCTGCAACTTGATCAGTCAACCATTGAACAAGTTGTTTATTTAAGGCATACCTGGCATTGTTAAAAAAAAAAAAAAACACACACCCTAAAAAATGGCCCTATAGAGTGGCAGCATCATGTGCCACTACACACCACTGGCTTTCTAGAAATTATCTCGAAAGTCCCTAATGTGCAGTATGCAATTGCCAACTTTTCTCTAAGAGAGATATGAACCAATGCATTTCCTTTACTGTCTTAAGGGATATGATGGAAATGTGCCTCAGCATCTAATTGAAGACAAGTTTTTTCTTTTGCTTTTTTTTTTTTTTTAAAGAATGAGCCTTGCAGTTGGGGGCTCATGGGGACCACAGAAAGGAGCAGTAACTTCTGGTGGTGCCTGCATTCACAATGTGAGTGAGGTTGGTTTAAAAAGCTTTTCGTACAGGTAGGTTGATATTAAGCAAAACAATACAATAGTAAATCAATCACTGTTACAGGAAATTGAAGGCATTAGTGCAAACAGTTCCTGTTGTGACATTTATGACAGTAGCATGTCATCTTTTATAGAATTAGAGAAGACTCTGCAGAAATTCTGTGCAGTTCTTTGGACTGGTAAATTCACTTTGTGTGATCACTAAGTTACAGAGTTTGGTATACATCATGCCATCATTTTATTTAGTTTTCTGTACATTGTTTCATATGATGTACAGTACAAGAACCACACTTAGATTATACTTTATGTACCTTTCAGAAGTCCTATACTGCATTGTTGTGTCTAACTTCAATAATTCAGGTCTTATACATGAGGCATATCCTGCATTGAGATCCCTTTTAGCAATCATGTAGCTGTTAATCAAACTAGTGTTGGAGTAACAGGTTCCAGGATACATAGAGCCTTCCATTTCTCCTGAATAACAATCTATTGTACCCTAGCACTTTTGCACTCTAGAGTACTGCCCTATTTCTAAATATACATTTTGTGGCAAAGGCAAATTCTTAATTAAAACATTTACACTTCATGCCACAGCAAAGTAGTCATTTTCTATGAATGTTGGTTTATTCCAGAGGTGTTACCTAAGAGTTGTGTTTTGGGTTGCCAACGTTCTAGAATATACCTTTTTTGGGTTCTGAAACTTCTTGGGATGTGCAGTATTGGCATGTTGACTTGTCATGATCATTCTTTGACACTATCAGTCCCTCTATACAAAGGTTATAGGTCTCTCCGCCACAAAATGTCTTCCCTCACTATTTATGGGTGAATGGTAGACTTTTTACTTTTACAGCAGCCAGTAAATGTACCTAGGATTGTATAAGTAGGTATTTAGTCTGACATTGAGGAGGCACATAGGTGGTGGGTATAATAGCATTGCAACATACCTTGCTAACCACTAGTGAAAAGTATAAAGTAAATCCTGCACAAGTAAATGAAAACACTTTATTCATCTGTGTGCCATGAGAATTTCCCATGTGGACTCTACTCACCTGTCGCTGCCTCATCATTGCATGGTCTTTAATCCATCCAAAGACTTATTCTACTAGTGCCAAAGCCTTCTAGATGTGTCTCTCCTCTGCTCTGATTCCCTGAGGATGCTCAATGACTGCCACCAATCGCTTATTTACCAGCTTTCCTAACAGCAAAAGAGCAATCTCTCTCTCAGTCCCATCTACTGGTGTAGTAATGCCTTGCTGGAGATATTGACAGATGGCCTTCAAAGAGGGCAAGGAGAATCTTAAGGTCAAGGCAATCTACACATTCTAAAACCATTTTAGTATTAGTTTCACCATGTCTACAAGCTTTCACAATGTGTGTAGGCTATTAAAGACACATAAAGCTTCTGAAGTAAAACAATATACATCAGCTAAATCTTTCTACCATGCAAGCAACCCAACTATGTGTACAATTGATAAATGTCAGCCATTTTGTATTTTGTGTGGCCAACATTCAAGATGTCTCCTTCAAGTTTCACTGTCCATATCCTCATGTAGGCAGCACAGACCATATCTTTCTAACTGAATGTGAGAGAGGTAAAGCAGAGTATGTGTATAAAATAGAGCCTGCAATGGAGCAAAGCTTATTTTTGTAAGAATGGTTGCACCTTTTGATGACTGGCTCTTGTATATAAGAAAACTCCCAACTCATATGTTTTGTTGCAAACATTGCGGATACAAGCATCCTTTTGTAAATATAGTGCTTACATATAATATAACACAGAAAAGAGTTTTATTTCAGCTACATCCTCTGTATTATTGAATCTTGTACTTGTGTTTCTTATTATTTTTATCTTTTTACATGTCTCTGTTTATTAATGCTTGTTTATATTATTTGCAGCTACATTTCAGGGAACTTATTATAATCTCTCGTAGCTACAATAAGTTCTGCATGATACCACACTTGAGTTTACTTTTTGTTTCACTGCGCAAAACGAAACACAGGTGGAAATGTACATGGATCTATATCATTGTGACTTTTTTCAGTACACAGGAAAAAAAAGTTGGTCTGCACTTCTTGTTCTAAGCCAAAAAAATCCTTGACTTTACTTCTCGGGTTTAATTCAAGTCAGAACAAAGAGGTCTGTTATTTAGCTACTGTTTCCAAATGTTTTGTCTCATCAGTTCTGTTATAAAGGGTTTGGCACTGTCAAACAAGTGTAAAAGTTTTATGTAAAGGAAAACTAAAAAAAAGTGTCAGAAAACACTGAGCCTTATGAGAAAAAAAAATATTTATGGAGAAATAAAAAATGGAAAAGGCATTTTTAAAGTATTTTTAAATATTTTATTTATGTAAACAAAAAAGAAATTAAACGTGTTGGATCTTACTGCTATACAAAGAATATGTGCATCCTAAAATGTTTTTTTTTTAATGTCACTAATAGCCCAGCTTCAATGCCTAGGCATCTGTTTTGTACAAAATAAACTGTTGTTCATCTGTTATGTACCTCAAGACGATTAGAAATATTGTCTGTCACGTATCCTTCTGGCCTGTGGGTGAAGGTTGGAAATCCTTCTCAGGTGACATAACAATCGCCATTTGTGCTGCTGGAGGAAATATTATGTGTGCATTGTGTGAATAAAAGGAGAACCTGTCATCTGCACACAGTGCAGGTAGCCATGGTCCAGACTGAACCAAATGTTTGGTATGACAATGTCATTTAATAATAATTCACCAAAGATAAGTCACATCGCTAAGAATGGAATTGTCAGTGTCTTAGGAACCAGGGATAATTCACTTTTACTAGCCTATCCTGATGAAGAAAGTTGGGTTTACCAAATAATGATTTCCAATGTAGAGTCATGCTTTAAAGCAGGGGTTTCACTGGGCTTGACACATGAAATCTCCCACATTGTACAAGTTGGTAAATTAATCAACTGCATCCTGGTTCGGCTTTACTGTTTCCTGGACACCACCCTGCTAATTGTAAATATATTCATTTTACTATACAATGAACAGGCTGCATTGTTGAACCAGGAAATACAGATGCCACCTTCCTCGCTGTACACTGTTGGTTATTTAGAATTGTAAAATCCTTTGGCAGGTAAAACAGTAATTATACAGTTGTGCTCATAAGTTTACATACCCTGGCAGAATTTATGATTTCTTGGCCATTTTTCAGAGAATATGAATGATAACACAAAAACATTTCTTTCACTCATGGTTGGTGTTTAGCTGAAGCCATTTATTATCAATCAACTGTGTTTACTCTTTTTAAATCATAATGACAACAGAAACTACCAAAATAACCCTGATCTAAAGTTTACATACCCCAGTTCCTAATACCGTGTCTTGCCCCCTTTAACATCAATGACAGCTTGAAGTCTTTTGTGGTATTTGTGGATGAGGCTCTTTATCTTCTCAGATGGTAAAGCTTCCCATTCCTCTTGACAAAAAGCCTCCAGTTCCTGGAAATTCTTGGGCTGGTTTGCATGAATTGCATGTTTGTGATCTCCCCAGAGTGGCTCAATGATATTGAGGTCAGGGGACTGAGATGGCCATTCCAGAACCTTCAGTTTATTCTGCTGTAGACAATGACAGGTTGACGTGGCCATGTGTTTTGGATCATTGTCATGTTGGAATGTCCAAGTACGTCCTATGTGCAGCTTCCTGGCTGATGAATGCAAATGTTCCTCCGGTATTTTTTTTTGACCAAAATTCCTGTGCCTTTGTAGCTCACACATCCCCAAAACATCAGCGATCCATTCTGTGTTTCACAGGCCTTGTTGACTCCTCTCCAAATGTAGGGTTTATGGATGTGGCAAAAAAGCTCCATTTTGGTCTCATCACTCCAAATGACTTTGTGCCAGAAGGTTTGAGGCTTGTCTCTGTGCTGTTTGGCATATTGTAAGCGGGATACTTTGTGGCATTTGCGTAGTAATGGTTTTCTTCTGGCGACTCAACCATGCAGCCCATCTTTCTTCAAGTGCCTCCTTATTGTACATCTTGAAACAACCACACCACATGTTTTCAGAGAGTCCTGAAGTTGTTTGTGGGTTTTTCTTTGCATCCCGAACAATTTTCCTGGCAGTTGTGGCTGAAATTTTAGTTGGTCTACCTGACCGTGGTTTGGTTTCAACAGAACCCCTCATTTTCTACTTCTTGATTAGAATTTGAACACGGCTGATTGGCATTCTCAATTCCTTGGATATCTTTTTATATCCTTTTTTACTGTTTTATACAGTTCAGCTACCTTTTTCCACAGATCTTTTGACAATTCTTTTGCTTTCCCCATGACTCAGAATCCAGAAACGTCAATGCAGCACTGGATGGAAGAGGCAAGGGTCTGTCAGGAGTCCAGAAACTCATTGACCTTTTATACACACACACTAATTACAAGCAAACAGATCACAGATGAGGATGGTTACCTTTAATAGCCATTCAAACCCATTTGTGTCAACTTGTGTGCATGTTATCAGGCCAAAATCACCAGGGTATGTAAACCTTCGATCATTTGGGTAGTTTCTGTTGTCATTATGATTTAAAAAGAGTAAACACAGTTGATTGATAATAAAGGGCTTCAGCCAAACACTAACCATGAGTGAAAGAAATGTTTTTGTGCTCTCATTCATATTCTCTGAAAAATGGCCAAGAAATCATAAAGTCTGCCAGGGTATGTAAACTTATGAGCACAACTGTATGTATATATGTATGTTTTTTTTTTTATTCAAATAGTTTCTTGGAGATGATTTATGTCAGCAACTACATAATTATGCAGACTACATGTACCTCTGTTTGGATAGTTTAAAAACTAAGTGCCACAGAATATTACAATTAATGACACTTAGCTGTTGAAAATATGAACCATGCTACAAATGAAGCCACTATTCCAGTGTGGATAATAATGGTGTATGTACTAAATATGTACACATGTTCATTTGTTTAAACCACTAACCTTTCCATTAAGGATTTTTTCTGCAATACAATTGATTTAGGATAGTGGGTATTGAATTACATATACATTATTATAATTATACAGGATGTATATAGTGCCAACAGTTTGCGTAGTGTTTTACAACGTTGGGGCAGAAAGTACAGTTACAATACAATTCAATACAGGAGGAATCAGAGGGCCCTGCGCATTAGAGATCACCCGCCACCGGCTCAACATTTGACACACCTTTGAGTGTATAAGCAAATAGTGTAGCACTTTTCCTAAAATAAAAAGCGTATAAAGCAATATCAAAGCATAAAAATTAATCACATTTGTATATATAGTGTCAAAATCCCACTAAATATATACTGCCATAATCAGAAAAAAAATATTCATAAAAAGATCATATCATAAACATGCATATTTTGTTTAAAATTATGCTATTGCATTATGATAGCTACAAAAATGTGATAACGTTCCGTGTACAACATAATATTGCTCAAGTCCAATATATATGTGATAAAGTTCCATGTACAAAAAAAATATGTCCCAATTACATCCAGTAATGTGAATCTTCATACAAAATTCCTCCTCCAGTGAAGTAAAACATAGAGCCTTGTTTAAATATCCACACCATCTAGTGCCATCACATGCTTTTCTGGTTGTGCCTGTATGTAAAGGTGTACTTTGATATCATTTCACTTTTTTTTATTTTAGGAAAAGAGTTACACTGGTTATATATTGATATTTTAATTGTGTTGGTGATAAAACAAGAGTAAAAATGGCTTTTCTTTAGCTTGCAGTCAGCTGTAAGGGTTTTAGCAGGGAGGGGAATTTATTTAAAGTGCACTTTTGGGTGTGTTGGATGCCTGTGTCCCCTAATTCAGTGCTGTGGTTCCAGCTGCTATGTCAGTAATGTGGTTCAGGAAAATAGTAGTAACATGGCAGCCCAATAAGTGGACCCTAACAGATGCTGAAGATTCTGCGAGTTGCTTTGCTCTGCAGGAGAGTGACGATTCTGAAAACAGGCAGTGGAATAGGTTAGCATGAGTTCTTTTACTTTGTTGGTTGTTTACTGCAATCATTTATTGCAGTTTAATATGCAGGATCTATGGTGGTCCTTGCCTTATACAAATTTTTTCACATCCAGCACCTGGTCACAATGCTGTGGACAATTAAATGGTTGTAAGGGAAGTAAACCTTGGATAACTGAGCTATGGGAAAACAATGGAACTTGAACCTGCCAATATTTTGGCACATGTTACAATAATGGTGTATATTGCCCTGTATTGTTGTAGGGAAAGGGGAACTGAACACTAATAACTATAGCATTTCATTGATATGCCCCATGGCCACAAGTTACTATGCCAACTCCATGACCACAGGTTACTATGCCACCCCCATGACCACCATTTACCATGCCACTTCCATGACTACAGGTCTTTATGCACTCCATATGGAATACATTTCCTCCATCTAACAAAATATTTATTTTGATTTATGTTATCCCAGTGGGCTTGCATAAGAAAGGACATGATAATGTATTCATACTGTGACATCCTAATTAAATGGCAGCTTTAAAGCCCAACTCCAGCATTTTGGTTGGATTTTCCCTCACATCCTGTGGAATTGATGGGTGGCAGACAGGACACGGTGTGCGAGAAGGTCTATGCAATGGAAATACATTTTATAAGATTGTGAGATTTTCCCAAAACAAGCAGTGAGGGGCACAAACATCATTTCAACCTGACTTAAATTCTGACTCTTCCTCAGTTTAGTCAAAACTAAAAAAAACTGGGTATTAAAGTACATATAATCCCAAACACTGAAACATAATATTTTAAAACTGAATAGTGGTTTACTAGCCTGGTGACACTGTAGTATCCGGTACCTCATCCCCAGTTAATATGTGGAGATCGTTGGGCGTTTTGGGAGTATAGTGGTGCCCATGCACCACTTAGTTATAAAATGTCTACATTTCATATATATACAGTGTATGTATATATATATATATAGATGATTTATACGTTTTATAACTAAGTGTTCATTGTTGTTCATTATAATCCCCAAACTCCCTACAGTTTCCACATAATATTTTAAATGTGTTGTTCAGTCTATTTGAATCTGCAGATTTCAATAAAATAATACCTGGTGATCCAACGATCAAAGTCTGTATTTAGGTACTTCTTGTTATAGAGTGACAATTGTTCCCTGGTTAAGCTCTTGTTTTGTTAGCCTATCACAGGCACCCCTGGTGGAGTCTACAGATGTCCGGCTCCACCTCCATTGTGCAGTGATAGTCCACTGTTGTCTCGATCAGAAATCCAGACCAGAGCAATGATGCTACCAATGGTGAAGTGAATGCAAGTAGAAATTAGGTTGCTGAAATAGGTTGGAGGAGAACAGCAGCAGAGATGAAACAAGAAGGAACATTTTTGAAAAATGGTGCAATGGTATTAAAAAACAATAAGGCATGGAAATTCGGTATGATACATAATGCTTTAACAAACTAAATGTCCATTTAGGGATTAGGTATAGTTTGAACATAATATGCAGATAACTGCATATATACAGTTAGCAACAAGAAAACATTCAGTTTTAATTCAATCTGATTTTATTGAGAAGAAAGAAAAAAAAACATGGTACAGAATCTTATCCATGTAACATATAGACGGTGGATCAATACTGAATACACATGATTTGCAATAAACCAATGCCAAATAACAGAGGTCCACAGTAAATATGAACATTGTGAACATGGGCCGTATAGGTCCTAACATGACTAAAACATCCAACTGGAAATTGTGTACACCGCTTTCTGCAATTTGAGTGGTGCTCACTTCCTTATATACCATATACGCCCACAGTATTAACTCTGTATTATATAAAGAAAGAGTGGGACGCAAAGGCCGCACTTGGCCTTTAGGAAGCCTAAAAGTGGGGTGACTTTAAATAATAAATGGAAAAGGATAAAAAGAAAAGCGGGGGGAGACCCTGCGAAGAAAGAGGAGGTATGTAGATAGGAAAGACAAGGAGTGGATCAGAAGATCAGGGGACGTACAAGGAAAGAAAAAACAGAAAGAGAAGAAACAGAAAGAGAAGAAGCATTCCACGTAAGCTAACCCGATGTAGCATCAGAAGTTCCCTCTGTCCAAAGGATAAATCCCTCTGAATATCTAAACATAGACCAGGAGGTCCAGGTCTTGGAGAACTGCTCTAGACTATCTGTCTCCTGCGCCAATAGCCGCTCCAAACAATTAATCCTGTCCACCTCCATCGCCCAATTCCCAAGGGAGGGTGCGCCCGTCGACTTCCAGTGCCTGGGTATCACCAGAAAACATTCAGTTTTAAACAGCACCTATAAAAGAGGAGGATTCATTACATTCTTATATCCGTGAGATCTTTGGTTGCCTAATGACAGACCTTCCAAACACATGTACACCAGCCACTGCTATTAGGTTAATTAGTAATACTGCAGGCTACAATTATTCTATAATGTCAGGAGACCTAGTACTAAGTAATCTAAATTCCATATATGCAACTGCTAATGTATATTGAAATAAGGACAAGTATCCTCTATACAACTAGAAATATTGAACATGTTAAGTGAATCAATAATTCAAATTCTCTTTTTATATATTTTTTTCCAATGTAAACCTTTGATTTACTTTAAATCCAGATTTAATAGAATGTGTAGGATTTAAGAAATTTCACACTCTTAAACAATTTTAACCTTTTGACTATTATACCCTTAACCCTTTTGCTGCCAGTGCCATTTTGGTGTTTTTTGCATACGTGTTTAAAAAATTATTTTAGGCCAAAAGATTGCATAAATCTACAAAACATTATATATTTTATGAAAGCAGACAATTCAGAGAATAAGATGTCAGTTTATTTTTTTTTATATTAGCACAAAGGTCAAAATGTCAGTAAACAATTAATTTTAGGGCACCCAAACCCAATAATTTACACAATTTTTTGTAAAATATAAAAGATGAGATTGCACCAAGTAATAGATACCCAACATGTCAAACAAATTGCATGTAAATTAAATTGCGACAAACTTCAGTACTCTCTCTCTCTATATATAGCAATGTTTTAAAAGCCCCTGCATGTCACCAGTTTAGAGTTACACAGGAGCTCTGGTGCTAAAATGATTGCTCTTACTCCATCATGTACAGCAATATGTAACATTTTGTATGTTTTACTTAAAGGACAAAAAACTTATGTGTTGATTTTTTTGTGATAGGTTCTAAAAGACCCCTGATGCCCCACCTCCAAGGGTCAAATTGTATTAGCTTCTTCCCTAGCCTGCCTGGGTCCAGAAGTGAAATATTACATGTTACTTCCAGGTTTGCAAGAAGGGGAGGAGAACGGACACATGTCCACTTGGCTCCCTCCCCTCTACCTGGCAGCACTCACCACGCTGGTTACGGGCATGCCATTGGTCTCTTTGAGCCTGGGGGCTGTTACCACGGGGTTTGGAAGTGATCGGGATACCAGCTGGCAGTTTGCTTGTCAGACATACATACACTCTCTGTGGCTTAAGCCAATGGGAGTGTGTGTAAACCCCCCCCCCCCTTGCTGTTAGTTTTTTTTTAATAGATTTATTTTTTTCCTGTTTTCTGTCCCAATTTGATGATTTCCCTTTATTTCCAATAGAAGAGAACTAATAAATAATTGAACAAATTGCTTCTGTTACAATATAGTTAAATGGTTGGTAAGTTTAAATAAAGACACCAGTTCATCCAGTTGCTAAAACATGGTATCTGCTATTCGTAGAAGTGATGTACAATTAAATATCTACAAGTCAACAAACGATAAAAATATCCTTTGGCCTCAAACTGTCTCCAATCCCTAATGGAACAGTTTATTTAAATCATTCATCATCAATGGTATTTCATTTTGGTCAGAAAAGGGAAAAGGGAAATGTTAGAAGCACTGACAGGTTTTAATTAATGTCTGTGTCCCTTTTCTTAACTGTTCCTGAAAGGGTTTTGCCTCATTTTGTAGTGTCTTCCACTCACTTCCTGATGAATCTAAAGGACAGGAAGTGAAGGGAGATCTCCCAAGTAGAACACAAATTGAAAAAAAAAGTTGGCAGAGGTTTTAGTGCTTTCCTTTCAGATCCAAAAGAAAACACAACTTTTTGGCTTAAATTATACTTTAACCAGTTCCCTACCGACGCATAGTAAAATGACGTCGGCAGGGACTGGCTGTCGATCCGGGAGGACGTCATATGACGTCCTCCGCTTCTCGCCGCTACTGCGGGCCCCCAGGGGCCCGCACAGGGCGATCGCGGATCGCTGGTCTGCCGGGGGGTTGTGTCCCCCCCAGATCGGGGTAAAGAGCCAATAAAATTGGCTCTTTACCCCGTGACCGGCTGTGTCCAATCACAGCCGGTCACAAACGAGGCTCACATGCACGCCGCTCATGCGCGCCCCTGGGGGCGCGCATCGCGGCGATCGGAGCTGAGGCTTGTCCCTCGGACAAAGCCCAGCTCCGATCTGTGTAAAGAGCCAATAGATTTGGCTCTTTACCACATACGCGCGGGGGTCCCCGCGCGTACTCGCCGCACGTACACTCGGAGCAAACACTGGCCGACACTAACCTGTGTCGGCCAGTGCCCCATTTCTCGGTTAAAATAACCGAGAAATGGGGCTAGACCCCCCCTGTGTTGGGGGGCCGTCTGGTCGCTAGGCGCTAGCGGGACACGCCCGGGGACCCCCGGGCGTCATCGCCGCTCTTCGCCTCCTGCAGTATACTGCAGGAGGGCCTAGCTGTCGGTCAGGGACGGCTGCAGTAAAATGATACGCAGCCATCCCTTGACCAATTTCATATTAAATTCGGT
>BLSH010284905.1:122441-140853 GCA_018402905.1 Glandirana rugosa | reverse complement strand
CCTATCCCAATTTATTTGTAGGGCACTTGCCCTAGTTTGAAGATGATTTTAGAACAGTTATATGGCTTCTACCGTTAATTAATACTTTTCAGACACAGTTTGAAAATGATCCACATTCACCTCCATTTTTGCTTTTTTTATGTTTTTATTTTTTTAAAAATATTTACAGTTATTTCCCTGTCCCCATTTTTTTGTAGGGCACTCGCCCTACCCTTACCCCCATTTTACTTCCTTTTGCAGCCCTCTAGGGCTTTCCAGGACTTTGTTACAGCCATTTTTGTGCATAAAAGTTCGGGTCCCCATTGATTTCAATGGGGTTCGTTGTCCGTGCGATCGTTCGGGTTCCGTCCGGACCCGGACCCGGACTTTGTCCCGAAGTTCGAACGGACCAGCAGAACCCGAACTTCCAGAGGTTCGCTCAACTCTAGTCTTTACATAAACTTTAACCTTGAGTCTAAACCATCACTTTTAATTATTGTGGTTTAGATTTTACTTTTCAAAGTACTGCTTGGAACTCAAATACCAATGCAATTGTATTGTTTGTTCCAACTCCTGTCACTGTACCTTCTGTAAAAATAAATTATTTTACAGCAGCCTTTCTCTACCTTTTTAATCCAGAAAAAAAACAAAATTGCCACGTGTCAGGGAACACTTTCCTAAATTCAAAAAGGAACTAGGGCAAAAATGCCTTAGACATTTATGATCAGTAGGAAGAATACTATATAGTGATATAGCCCTTACAGACAGCTAAAAAGATAATTAGTGCCATGCTGATGGCTTTCCCAAGTGGCGTTGGTTCTGTAACTGTGCAGGCACCATCAAATGAGAGGCCAATCAGCCATAGCTCAAGGAACCCCTAACAACCTCCAGAGGAACCCTAGCTTTCCACAGAACCATGGTTAAGAATGGCTGGTATATCGTATGCTATGATTTTATTTAATTATTGCATACAATTTAAAATTGAATACATTTTGCAATAGTCGTTTTTTTTTGTTTCATAGAGCGATTTTGAGGTCTGGTGTGCATACAGCTTGGGGGTAGGATAAACAGGAAAATGGGGTCAGTTTATAGGCTAACACAGGTACTTGTACTTGACTGCACTTTATGAATTTTGTTACCCAGGCACAGTTTAGACCAGTCGGGTTCATTTTAAAGACCTGATGGTAAATTATGGCAAATAAACAATATATGATACCAAGAAATGATCACTTGCTTTACAATTCCTACATGCTAACTGCATAACTTTACCTTACTACATCTGACGGAAAACATCCCTATTCCCTGAATGTGCCAAAATCTTTTCCAGGGGAGAAGCATCGACTTTGGTTTAACTGTAATGCATAACATTTATATCTTTAATAAAACAGTAAAGCACATTTTGATTTCCAGCATTTATAAAGGAGTTTAAAATCAGGAAACACTAAGCAGAATGCTACACAACATCAGATTACTTCCTATGGTTTTTAGAGAATCATAATTTTTAGCTTTTCAAACATTGAAAATCCTTATCTCAGTATACCAACATGAGTCAGCTCCACCCTCCTGACCCTTTTAGGACCACCAAATTAGACTATAAATGAAAAGCAACCCCTCCCAGAGTGTTCAATAACAATACTCATGACAGGCTAAATGGGTGGAAAACCTACACTGTAATTAGGATTGGCCAGGCAAAGAAAAAAAACGGAAACTAAATTACAACAATTTTCAGTTTTCCTGGCTTCCTCATGTCAGCATACCCTGGTATGTAGCTAGCAATAGAAGAAAGAGGGTGGGGAACCAAGCAACAAAACACACAAGAAATGCACAATAGAATGCTCAAAGAAATGTATTGAGGAAGAAGGGAAGCTATAAGAACTGCAGATCCAAAGGAGTGAGAGGCTCATGATGACATATCTACCATATAGTGACTGATGACAGTCAAAGCCATAATCCTACTAGAAGCCTTGGATATTTTTTCCAAAGAAACTGCTGTGAAAGAACTCCAGGAGGCCAACATTCTTCAAGTCGAGTGAACCTTCAAATTCTGAGGAAGGGATAGGCCTGAAGAAAATATGCCATCTTGATTTTCTTTTTTTATCAACCACAAAGGTATGATCCTGGATTAATGTGCCATTCCCTTCTTTGGCAGAATTAGAAGTATTTCTACCAATACGATCAACTCTGTCCTGTTAAAGCAAATATTAACCATCACAATCAAATATAATGGATAACTTTCTTCCAACCATGGAAAATCGGCAGGTACAAATGAAGGGACTGCCTCCCAATGTTAATAGAACAGTGCAGAAACTTTTGGAAGAAATTCTGGGCAAGGCTTCATCATTAACTTATTGTGAAACGCTAAGCAGAAAGGCTCCTTACAAGAAATGTTTGTAGAGAAGAAAAAGTCTATTGAGTGCTTGAGTGTCGTAAGTATATGGTAATGCTTTTTAAATATATTATTGAGGGAGAAAAAAAGCTGTTTAAACATACATTTCAGCAAGGTTTTGGGCATCTCAGCTATGTGGTACACCTAACCATCTGAGAACATGAAATCAGCTGAAAGTTCCACAACATTGAAAAAGCATCCTTGGCCAGTGCCTGACGTTTCTTGAAATGGGACACAAATAAAGATAGACAAGCACTGTTGGTTCTAGCCATCATATCCATCTGTGGCATGCCCCATGTTAGCAAATATTTCTAAAAGTAACACCAATGCAGAGAGCACTCATTGTGATCCACAAAATTTAGACAATCGGCCACTAGGTTCTCTGACCCCAGAAGGTAAGCAGTTGTTTAGGCTGAAACATATCCCTCCTCCCACTGGAAAATCTCTGCAGCAATGGGAAGAAGAGGAAGGCTTCATATGCCCCCTCGTTTGGAGATAAAAGATACTGCTATCTTGGTATCCATCATGATGTTCACCCATTCCCCTTCCAACAGGGATGAGAAAAGCTGAAGGCTTTGAGGGTCACTCTTAGTTCCAACAGATTCGAAACTCATAGAGGTGATGGCTTCCACATTGTTTGAACCTGTTACCCTAGGCAATGGGCACCTCATCTGGCTTCTGACGTAAGGATAATTGGTCAGGATTCAGAGACATTCCTTTCTCTAGATTCCATGCATTTGATCACCATAGTGGAACCTGCTGAATCAGTGGTGGCAAAAAAAAAAATACATTGGGATTAGGACTGGGCCAAACACCCCCCGGTTCGGTTCGCACCAGAACATGTGAACAGGCAAAAAAATTTTTGTGAACGTTCGAACACCATTAAAGTCTATGGGACCTGAACATGAAAAATCAAAAGTGCTAATTTTAAAAGTTTATATGCAAGTTATTGCCCTAAAAAGTGAATGGGGACCTGGGTCCTGACCTAGGGGACAGGTATCAATGCAAAAAAAAGTTTTTAAATCGTTTTTTCAGGAGCAGTGATTTTAATAATGCTTAAAGTGAAACAATAAAAATGAAATATTCCTTTAAATAATGTGCCGGGGGGGGGGGGTCCCTTAGTCTGTCTTTAAAAGTGCGCACCTCTGTGATGTTTAGAACATAGCCAGAGCAAAATGACATTTGTGAAGGAAAAATTGTCATTTATTTTCGCGGCTGTAATGGAGGGAGCCGGCACTATACAGAAAAATCACTGAAAAAATGTGTGTAGGGTCCCCCCCCCAGTCAAAACCAGGCCCTTCGGGTCTGGTATGGATTTTAAGGGGAACTCCACGCCAAAATTAAAAAAAAAAATTGACGTGGGGTCCCCGCTAAAATCTAAACCAGACCCTTATCCGAGCATGCAACCTGGCCGGCCAGGATAAGGCGCTGAGCATGTGCACTCAACTTCTTTGGTCGACCATGGCGAGGCCTGTTGTGAGTGGAACCTGTTCTGTTAAACCGCTGTATGATCTTGGCCACCGTGCTGCAGCTCAGTTTCAGGGTCTTAGCAATCTTCTTATAGACTAGGCCGTCTTTATGTAGATCAACAATTCTTTTTTTTAGATCCTCAGAGAGTTCTTTGCCATGAGGTGCCATGGTGAACGTTAAGTGACCAGCATGAGAGAGTGAGAGCGATAACACCAAATTTAACACACCTGCTCCCCATTCACACCTGAGACCTTGTAACACTAATGAGTAACATGACACCGGGAGGGAAAATTGGCTAATTGGGCCCAATTTGGACAGTTTCACTTAGGGGTGTATTTAATTTTGTTTCCAGTGGTTTAGACATCAATGGCTGTGTGTTGAGTTATTTTGAGGGGACAGCAAATTTACACTGTTATACAAGCTGTACACTTATTACTTTATGTTGTAGCAAAGTGTAATTTATTCAGTGTTGTCACATGAAGAGATTACTGAATGTATTTTCCAGATCGATGGAAACCACTGAAACTATTCTCTCCGCAGATTCCATGAAGAAAGGTCTTCTATGAAAGAAGCAATTCAAATTCTTCAAATGCAGGACTGGTCTGAATTGCCCGGAGGCTTATTTTACCAGGAAAATCAAGGCGTAAAAACCTTCTCCCTTCTGCCCCACTGTACAAAATGCAATTTTTTGCAGCAATTCTTGAACTTATGATAGGAACAACCTCCTTTTCTTTTTGGACTCAGGAAGGCAAGTCTAACGTTCTTTGCAGGCTTCCTGAGAAATTTGATTCTGCGCACTCTCCAATGTCCAAAACCCATTGGTCCGATACCCTGTCCATTTAGACCCACAAAATTGGTGCTAACCTGCCCCCACTGGATGAACCTGAGCGGGCAGACCATCAGAAAAATTTCTCTGTAGGTTTTGAAGATCATTTTTGCTTATCCTGCGGATTCCGCCCTGATTTTCCACCTGTCACCCTCTGGATGACCGCATCCAGGAGTTTTCCAGGAAAAGGCCTTTTCGTTAAATGGGATGGTGCACAAGCATCCATAGTGCCCTCTTTGCTTTTACCAAATGAGCCATATGCAAAATGAAGGCAATATTAGAAGGTGTATACCGCACTGAAAGTAGAAAAAGGCAGCTGCCACACAATAATCAAACTAATTGTGAAACAAAATACTATAAAGTGTAGCGCTCAAAACATATATGTGAATGTTAATGAGTATATGAACCTCACTAATAAATTGTAAAATTGGAGGGTAAAATATTCAAATTAACCTCATCAAATAGGTGCTAGTGCATCAAGGATAAATATTACATAATAAAAACATATCATAGAGTCTAAAATTCATAACCGACATCATGAATCCGGTAACTGTGCAAAGATGCAAAACAGTGCAAAAAAAGTGCAAAAAAACTGAAAACTGTGCAAAAAATAGTCTGTGCAGGGAGTCCATATGAATCTCAAATATTAAGGTGACTTCACATGTATGGCATGTACATCACGATACAATCCTCTAGTGTACAAATATAGGCTTACCAGAAAGCCAATATATTCATGCCTGAATATATTGTGGGGCTCTGGGGACAGGAGACACCTCCTAGGTAGAATCTTCCAGTAGGGACACTCAGCTGAACGCCACTCCGGAATAGCCAGATGGACAGGGAAGCCAAACCAGGCCAATCGATCCTCACCCAGAAATCCACATATCAAGGCGTAGCAGTACATGCAATGAAAGCCTCACATAGCATAAAAACCTTTTTAAAATTAGTTTTATTAACCACTTGCTTACTGGGCACTTAAACCCCCTCCTGCCCAGACCAATTTTCGACTTTCAGCGCTGTCGCATTTTGAATGACAATTGCGCGGTCGTGCGACGTTGTAACCAAACAAAATTGTTATCATTTTTTTCCCACAAATAGAGCTTTCTTTTGGTTGTATTTGATCACCTCTGCGGTTTTTATTTTTTGCACTATAAACAAACAAAGAGCAACGATTTTGAAAAAGAACAATATTTTTTACTTTTTGCTATAATAAATATAAAACAAAATATTAAAAAAAATGATTCATCAATTTTGGCCGATATATATTCTTATACATATTTTTGTTAAAAAAAAAACGCAATCAACGTATATTGATTGGTTTGCCCAAAAGTTATCACGTCTACAAACTATGGGAATTGATTTATGGTGTTTTTATTATTTTTTTTACTAGTAATGGCAGCGATCTGCGATTTTTATCGGGACTGCGATATTGCAGTGGACATGTCGGACATTTTTGACACTTTTTTGGGACCAATGACATTTATACAGCGATCAGAAATTTAAATAGCCACTGATTACTGTATAAATTTAATTGGCAGTGAAGGGGTTAACACTAAGGGGGCAGTGAAGGGGTTAATAGTGTTCCCTGTATGTGTGCTAACTGTATGGGTCTGGGCTGTCAGAAACATAACAGATCTAACTGATCCCAGCACGCGGGGAGCGCGCAAAGGGGCGGACGTTCATGGACCTTCCCCGGCAATTCAGATCCACGCTGTAGCTGTCTTTAGCCTATAGCGTGGATCTGAACTGGTTAAGGTATTGCACTTACATGTTGCAAATATTAAAAGAGCTCAGAAAGTAACTGACTGGAGCCAGTAACACCAGACACGTTTCGTCCTCATAGACATCGTCTGGGGGTTACCGACCCCCCCCCAAAATCATTGTGCTTATATACCCTGATCATTAAAATTACAATCCCATAGTAATCCGAGGCACTTCCGCCTCTCACAAGATGGCAGCTTGCATCTCATGCCTCACTTCCGGCGGAATTTGGAGGAATCAAGCCTCGGTCTCAGTCAGAAGTGCAGGAAGGCTTCAGTTCGGACAGACACGCCACGCCTACATCCAGATAAACTAGTCAACCAAGCTTTGTTCTCAAAGAGGTGGTCAGGGGAACAAAAGTAAATATACATAGAATGGTTTAGAAACAGCCCACGTAATCAGTTCAGCTAGTGGTTGCAGGAAAAAACCCAAAGCTGCATTTATGAACAATGTGCGTTAGGTATAATATTGCAACATTTAAATAGCAGGACCTACAAAAGAGGTCAACCCAATAAAATGGTCAAATGAATTAAAAAATATATATATATATACAGTATGTATATATATATATAAATACTAAAATAGCCCGTTCTGTTTCTAATATGAATCGGTGAGTATATAGCATAAACATGTCACATAGTGAATATCAAAAATTATGTGTAACTATGATGTGTAAATATACTTTATTTGGATTCTTATTAAAAGTTAATTAAAAGCTAATTAAAAAATGAATTAAAAAAATATTGATTAAAAAATATTAATTAAAAAATATATATTAAAAAATCGCCCCTAAATGGTGTATCCAAATCAAGATGGTGCCTAATAAAAACTATATTGAGTGATATTTTGTAGTACCCATTAGTAGAGAAAAAGGAATATTAGATAGGATGCCTTCATGCTTTGTTAATAAAGGAGTTTATATCCAAATCCACGTTTAGGCCATACGGGAAGAAACTCTTTAATTCAAAAATCCAAAAGACCTCCCGTTGTGGTACTCCATGTCTAGCATCAGCACCCCTCCAGGGGGGAATATATTTGTCAATGACGCAAAATGTGGTGCCCACAGGGTTTTTGTTGTGAAACCTCAAGTAATGTTTGGGGACACTGTGGTTTGTTTTCCCCTTAAGAATATTAGTAATGTGCTCATTTACTCGAATGGAGAAAGTTCTTATAGTTCTCCACAAATATTGCTTTCCACAAGGGCAAGATAGCAAATAAACTACATTCTTTGTCAGAACCTGGGACCTCTTCTGTGTCTGGCATTGATTCTTTTCACTGAGCTATCTGGGATGCTGGACAGCTCCTTGCCTGATCTGTTGGATATTCTTCCTTTTCCATTGAACAACCCTGCCTCATGCCTTGATTGCTGTTGAACCTTGAATTCCTTGCACCTCCCATGAATTTCCTATATAAGACTTGTCTCTGCACTTCCTCTTTGCCAGGTTATTGTGCTTTCTCAGCCAGTGCCTTGTCTTCCCTGCTTCTGTCCGTATTTTGCTACCATTCCTTATCGACCCTTGGCTTGTTCCTCGACTACTCTACTGCCTGATCCCAACCTGCAACTACTCGTTACCGACCTTTTGGCTTGTCTACTGACCACGCTCCTGTTTGATCCTTATCTGCTCATCCGCTACTGGACCCCGGCTTGCTAACACCCTGGAGGGGCAATCCTGAGGACCGTGACCTGGTACTAACACGCAGCTAAATCCATCTCCACCATCAGGAGCTCTGGTGAACACTGGTTAGTACTTAGACTCCGCACCTCAGGTGAGCCTGTGTTATCTGCCAGGGTGACTACCTGAGTACATATCCTGCTGGTCAGTGGTGGTCCTGCAACTGCTATAGCAACTGGTCTTCGAGCCTGATAGTGACAGAATAACCTGACCTAAAACATGGAGGCCACTATAGCAAACGCCGTGGCTCCTTTCAGGCAGCAAATTGCAGAGCTGCAGAAGTTTGGTGTCACCAAGAAAAATTTGCCGAACTGGAAAGTGTGGTGAAAGGGCAACATGAAGAGATCCGTGCTCTGCAAAAACAATTGCTGGACCTACGTTCCTGAGATGATGCCTCACCCACCCAAGTTTAATGGAAATAGATGCCATTACAGAGGTTTTCTTTACCAGTGTCGCATATATTTCCAAATGCGACCCGCTGCATTCAATTCTGAAAAACAAAAGGTAATGTTTGTTATCGACCTCCTGACTGGGGAAGCTCTAGCTTGGGCTTCCCCTTATATAGAACAAGACAGTGCTACCCTAAATAATTTCCAGACTTTTGAGGCCGCAATGAATCAGGTGTTTGATGATCCCAACTGCTGTGCTACTGCTGAAGCAAAGTTGCATAGTTTACGGCAGGGTAAACATTCTGTTGCTGAGTACACAGCGCAATTCAGACGTTGGATCACAGATACCACTTGGAACCCAGCAGCGCAAAAAAGTCAGTTGCGCCAAGGGCTTTCTGAACAGGTAAAAGATGAGCTTGCCAGAGTGGAGACTCCTAATGATCTTGAGGCCTTCATCCAACTATGTATCCGAATTGATCAAAGACTTACAGAAAGGAGGAAGGAGAGACTGGGAATGTTTGGAAGTAATGGTGGCATGTATTTCTCTGCTAGTCAGTTTGTTCAGAAGGATCCAAGAGTTTCTCCAGATTCTGACAAAGCTGAACCTATGCAGGTTGATGCAATTAAGAGATCCATTTCTACTCAGGAGAAAGAGAGACGACATTCGGAGAACCTGTGTCTATATTGTGGGGACTCTGGGCATTATGCAGTTAACTGTCCTAACAAGGTTAGAAGAACAATTGCGATGACTGATGTGATCATGGCTGAGCAAAAAAAATACCCAGTCCATCTCCCCATTGACTCATGAAGAGAATAAAGTCAATTCTCATTTTATCATCCCTATTAAACTCATCTCTGAGGGTATTGACATTCCTTGTTCTTCTATACTGGACGCTGAGGCTGGGGGGAACTTTATGGACATAGAATTTGCCCACAGCAATAATATCCAAACGAGAAATAAGTCTGCTCCTATCGTTACGGAGACGGTCGATGGTTCACCCTTAATTTCAGGACCTGTTACCCATGAAACAGTCCCTTTGGTACTGCAGTTTGAGGCTAACCATCATGAAACCATCAGTTTTCAGCTGATTAGATCACCCAAATTTCCTGTCATCCTGGGTATTCCTTGGTTTTCCACCCATAACCCTTCCATCAACTGGGAAGCACGGATTATAAACTTTACGTCCCCCCATTGTGAGGAATTCTGTAGGGAACCTTGTCAAACAAGTTCTTTGCCGGTCAAGGAGTCACAGGTGGATGTGGTTACTATGCAGTCATATGACAACCTGCCTCCACTATATCATGCGTTCCGGGATATCTGTAATAAGAAGAATGCCGATCAGTTACCGCCTCATCGCCCATATGATTGTCCCATTGAACTGCTCCCAGGGGCTGAAATACCTTTTGGTCGCCTCTGTAACCTTTCAGAACCTGAATTAAAGGTTCTCAGGGAATGGATTGATGAAAATTTAGAGAAGGGCTTCATTAGGCCCTCAACGTCTCCTGCAGTCGCAGCCCTGTTCTTTGTTGCAAAGAAAGATTCCACCTTGCGTCCATGCATTGACTACCGGGACTTGAATAAAATCACTATTAAAACCGCTATCTGCTTCCTTTAATCTCTGAAATGTTGGAAAGACTCCGCTCTGCCAAAATGTTCACAAAACTCGACTCACGGGGGGCATATAATCTAATCCGCATGCGCCAAGGAGACGGATGGAAAACCGCCTTTAGAACCAGATATGGCCATTTTGAATCCCTGGTTATGCCTTTTGGCCTCTGCAATGCTCCTGTCACTTTCCAACACTTCATCAATGATGCTTTTCAAGACCTATTGGACCAGTTTGTGATTGCTTATCTGGATGATATTCTCATCTTTTCTAATAACTTGAAGGAGCATCGCAAACATGTTTGCACTGTCTTTGAAAGGCTAAGGAAGAATCACCTTTATATTAAATTGGAGAAATGTGAGTTTGAACGAACCCAGATGCAGTTCTTGGGATATATAATTTCTCCTAAAGGGGTATGCATGGATCCTGAGAAGATCAAAGCAGTAGTGGATTGGCCTGCCCCTAGAAATATTAAAGAAATACAATGATTTGTTGGTTTTGCCAACTTCTACAGAAAATTCATAAGAAACTTCTCTAAAGTGATAGCACCAATTACACAGCTGACAAAGAAAGGGATGCCCTTTGTGTGGTCAGCTGAGGCACGGACTGCTTTTATTAAGCTAAAGACTCTTTTCACTTCTGCACCAATATTGGTACATCCTGATCCTGAAGTTCCTTTTATAGTGGAAGTGGATGCCTCAGACTCTGCTGTGGGAGCTATCCTTTCTAAGCGAAAAGGACAAAAGATGCAGCTTCACCCTTGTGCGTATTTCTCTCACTTAATGTCATCAGCCGAGAGAAATTATGACATTGGGAATAAGGAGTTAATGGCAATTAAGGAAGCCTTTTCTGAATGGAGGCATCTGCTGGAAGGGGCTAAGCATCCAGTAACTGTTCTTACTGATCATAAAAATCTAGAATTCATTCATTCTGCCAAGAGGATGTCTTCTAGACAAGCACGTTGGTCACTTTCTTTTCCAGGTTTAGTTTTATTATCTCGTATCGACCTGGGTCAAGGAATGGTAAAGCCGATGCATTATCAAGGATGTTGACTGAACCATACCAGGAAGAGAACCCTGAATGTACTATCTGCCTCAAAAGAACTTCATAGGGGCCATGGGTTTCAAGACATTTGTGAGTTTCCTAAAGGAGGGGTATGAAAATGACCCTCTTCTCAATCATCCACCTACGGATATTAACCTTGTATACAAGAATGGTTTTTGGACTCATGCACATAGCCTCTATGTACCCGAATCTGATCGGATTGAAGCCCTCAGGTTGGTTCATGACTCAAAACTTGCTGGGCATTTTGGGACAGAAGAACTCTTGTCACGTTCCTTTTGGTGGCCCAGCTATAAGAAAGATGTCAAACACTATGTGACCTCATGTCTGACCTGTACACACAGCAAGACTCTCAGAGCCTCTCCTTTGGGGTTGCTTCAGCCACTTCCTGTTCCATGAAGAGCATGGGGCTCAATTTCCATGGACTTTGTGGTAATTTACCTCCCTCAAAAGAAATGACCACTATCTTGGTCGTTGTTGACCGTCTCACCAAGATGGCTCATTTTATACTTGTTAAGGGGGTGTCTTCTGCTGAACGAATGGCTGAGTTAATGGTTCAAGAAGTATTTAAACTCCATGGAAATCCTGACAATGTGGTGTCTGATAGAGGAGTACAGTTTACTTCAAAATTTTGGAAAAATTTTTGCTCAGCCCTAGGTTTAACAGTTAATCCTTCTTCTGCTTTTCATCCCCAGTCTAATGGTCAGACCGAGAGGACCAATCAAACATTGGAGCAGTGCCTTCAATGTTTTGTCAGTTATCTTCAGGATGACTGGGTGGATTATCTTTGTACAGCAGAGTTTGCTTACAACAATTCTAAACAGCTACACGTCTCAAAGTCCTTTTTATTTAAACAACGGGTATCATCCAGTTTTTATTCCTGATCTCCTTATCTCAACTCCAATTCCTTCTGTTACCAACAGACTAACTACTTTGCGGGAGATTCATGATAAATTGATTGAGACTTTGAGGCTCAAGAATGTTACAAGAAGGCTGCTGATAGACATCACAGATCACTTCCTAGTTTTCATGCCGGTGACAAAGTTTGGTTATCAACCAAAAATTTGAAGGTCCATGTTCCATCTGCAAAGCTGGGCCAAAAGTTTGTAGGACCATTCAAGATTTCTGCTCCTTTCGGTTAAAACTTCCTGACAGTATGATATTTCACCCTGTCTTTCATCACTACTTAAACCATTTCATGAAGATCCTTTTTTCTGGAAGAATTCTTCCACCTCCTCCACCAGTTGAGGTACAGGGTGAAGTAGAATTTGTGTTGGAGAAAATTCTTGATTCTAGGATCTTTACAAACAAGCTACAATATCTGGTCTAATGGGAAGGATATGGGCCAGAAGAAAATTCTTGGGAGCCTGAGGAGAATGTTCATGCCCCTAGATTAAAGCGGAGTTCCACCCAGAATTTTTTTTTACATCATTCAAGGCCTTTGCCTATATAGACTTGCCTTATGAAGGAAAAAAAAAATGTATACTCACTCTAAGTCACTTGTTGCTAGGTGGTTTTTGAATTCTGCCCCTATTTGGTCCTAGGCTCCTTTTTACTGCCTGCTTCCCCTGGCCTTCTAGGAGCTGTGACTCATCATTTCCCAAGAGTCAGTGGGCTTCCCTGTACTGTAAAATCCTGTTATTTCCAAACAGGAAATTACTTGATTTAAGGCGTACCGAGATTGAGGAGTGCATGATGGTTACCCACCATGCACTTCTTTCAGGAAGAGATGACAGGAGACCCAGGATGGGATGGGAAAAGTCCAGCAGTGAGAGAAACAAAATTGTGAGTAAAAAATACATGTGATTACTAGGCGGTTTGAAAGTAAGGAAACAAAAGGTTACATCTATTTAGTATTAAGAGTGGATGCCAAAAAAAATATATATATATTTTCTGGGTGGAACTCCGCTTTAACAAGAGCATTCCACCAGAGGTTTCCTCACAAAACCAGCCCAAAGACGCCCAGAGGACGTCCTGAGAGGAGGGGAGTACTGTCAGGACCTGGGATCTCTTCTGTGTCTGGCATTGATTCTTTTCACTGAGCGATCTGGGATGCTGGACAGCTCCCCGCCTGCTCTGTTGGATATTCTTCCTTTTCCATTGAACAACCCTGCCTTATGCCTTGATTGCTGTTGAACCTTGAGCTCCTTGCTCCTCCCATGAACTTCCTATATAAGACTTGTCTCTGCACTTCCTCTTTGCCAGGTTATTGTGCTTTCTCAGCCAGTGCCTTGTCTTCCCTGCTTCTGCCCGTATTTTGCTACCATTCCTTATCAACCCTTGGCTTGTTCCTCGACTACTCTACTGCCTGATCCCAACCTGCAACTACTCGTTACCGACCTTTTGGCTTGTCTACTGACCACGCTCCTGTTTGATCCTTATCTGCTCATCCGCTACTGGACCCCGGCTTGCTAACACCCTGGAGGGGCAATCCCAAGGACCGTGACCTGGTACTAACACGCAGCTAAATTCATCTCCACCATCAGGAGCTCTGGTGAACACCGGTTAGTACTTAGACTCCGCACCTCAGGTGAGCCTGTGTCATCTGCCAGGGTGACTACCTGAGTACCTATCCCGCTGGTCAGTGGTGGTCCTGCAACTGCTATAGCAACTGGTCTTCGAGCCTGACACCTGATCGTGACAGTCTCGCAGGTGCAGAAGTGTTTAATGGAGTAGATATATCTAGTGACAGTTGATTGGAATTGAATCATCTTCCTGTCTTTACATCTATTTAATTTGCATACTCTACATCTGCGGCATGCATAAAACCCTTTAAGGTCTTGAAAAAAAGGTTGTTTTTTGGGGGGGTTCAAGAACATTTGGAGCCACTTGAAGTTGCAAAGATGGTATGCCCCTATAAACCACTCTGGCTTTCGTGAGGAGTAGGGGGCCAAGTACCCGATCATTTAGAAGGATGTTCCGGTATCTTTTGATAATATTCTGGATTTGTCTATGTTGGGTAGAGAAAGACATGAAAAAAGACCATTGGAACCCATTATCTTGTTCCACCTTGGGTTTATCTCTCAAATGTGAAGTCCTATCCACTTCTATAGCTCTTTGCATCTCATTACTAATGGCATCCTCCTCGTATCCCTTCTCAAGGAACCTTCCACGTAATGTCTCCGCTTGGATTTTGAAGTCCTGGATGAATGAGTAATTCCTCCTGAGACATAGGAATTGGCTACGAGGGACTGACTTGAGCCACGTTGTGCTTCTCCAGTTTGCCAGCAGTTACTTTCTGTGCTCTTTTAATTTTTGGAACGTGTTATACCTTAATAAAACTCATTTTAAAAAGTTTTTTATGCTGTGAGGCTTTTATTGCATGTACTGCTACGTCTTGATATGTGGATTTTTGGGTGAGGATCTATTGACCTGATTTGGCTTCCCTTTCCATCTGGCTATTCCGGAGTGGCGTACGGCTGAGTATCCCTACTGGAAGATTCTACCTAGCAGGTGTCTCCTGTCCCCGGAGTCCCACAATATATTCAGGCGTGAATAGATTGGCTTTCTGGTAAGCCTATATGCACAGTTACCGGATTCATGATATCAGTTATGAATTTTGGACTTTATGATATGTTTTTATTATGTAATATTTATCCTTGATGCACTAGCACCTTTTTGATGAGGTTAATTTGAATATTTTACCCTCCAATTTTACAATTTATTAGTGAGGTTCATATACTCATTAACCTTCACATATATATTTTGAGCCCTACACGTTATTATAGCCTATGCAAAATGAGCCCTGTTTTTATAGCTGCTTCGGCCACAAATTTTAATCTTAGTCTAATTTCTTCCAAAGCCTTCTTAACTGAGGTTCTGTTGACTCCTAAGTCCATTGCTTCAGGAACATTATCTGTCCACCTCATTAAGGCTCTAGCCACTGAGGTCAGATTTCTTCTCCAAATTTTGCCACTCACCTAAATGCCTTAATATCAGGCATAAGAGGGAAAGAGGGAAGCTTTTACTTTAAGCATGGGTAGCTCTTGTGGCTCTTCTCAGGTAGTTCAGTCTACTCCTCTTAGTTTATCACATTTTTACTGCATGGATCAACGCAAATTCTAAAGCATACTGGGGTTGATTTACTAAAACTGTAGAGTGCAAAATCTGATGCAGCTCTGCATTGAAAACCATCAGCTTCCAGGTTTTTTTGTCAAAGCTGAGTTAAACAAGCTGAAATTAGAATCTGGTTACCATGCACAGCTGCACCAGATTTTGCACTCTACAGATTTAGTAAATCAACCCCACGGTCTAGCTTCTTCCAGTTCAGACTGTTGCTGCTCTTGAACTTCCTCCTATTCCCCCCGGGGTAGAGCCACTATAGTTGAAGCATGGCCACCATCCGATCACAGCGGACCTTCCAAAGATGGGGTTGAGGTAACCAAATACCTTATACTTTCTGCTATCATCTGACTGATGTAGCTAAGGACCTTCTCAGATTCCTTATCTTTGTCTCCTGTGTGACCTTTTTTAAGGCATGAAGCTTAGGCAAGCTTTGAAGGTAGTGCTAGGGCTCCAAAATACCAACATATTCCTTCCACCTGATGAGGTGAAGATCCTGTCTGGGGCCAAGATCATGAGCACTTGCCAGAATGGAAAGATCTTGATGAGCTTCAGTGACTTCCACTGTGCGAGTGTCTTTTAGAATGATGAAAGGTGACCCACGGTGATCTTGAACTGGATCTTCTCCCTAAGGAGCAGTGCAAACAACAGAATCTAAAACATCAGGTTTTAATCCCACACACTCTCCTTTTTAGAAAAAATGGCTCCTTACCTCTCAACTTGTGGTTTCAATGCCTCTGGCTCAGGAAGTCGCAGGCTTGTGGTACAAGGGCTACCTAACAGAGGAAAGACAGATAAAAATGTAGCCATGAAGAAATGAAAGAGAAGTTTTCAAAAGAAAAAAACCCAAACATACCTTGACATACCAGAAAATAAAGCAGGCTGCTATACAGCAAAAAGGAGTGCTGCACCTCTGCATCAGCTAGACACTAAATAAAAAATCTCCAAATGTTTTGGGAACACCTCTATATGACCTGATATTGTCATAGCAATGTCTGCTCACTCCTCCTCTGAGCATATGCAGGCATCCGATCCTGGCTCCAAAACTGGAAGTGACGTTACACATGGGTGGAAGTACAGCCACGGCCATCTTGGGAAAGGCTGTTGCAACAAGGAGAGGAGCAGAAAAACCCACTGGAAAAAAAGAAGGAACATGCAATACCTACCCAAATAGCACCATGCACAAAACCGCAATGCCATTTAAGCAAAATAGACAAACCCAAACACCATGGGTACAACAATGCAAGAGTATTTACCTCCACACATGATGTCTTATGCACCAGGAGAGACTGAACCTAGGCAGGCAAGTGTATAGAGAATAATCTTCTACATCTGGGAACAAAAATAGGAAAAGTAAGAATTAGAAAAGATGGTTGTGCAGTGAGGACAAAAAGAGAACACCGTGGGAGGGGCATACTTTTAATTTATAGTCTAGTTAGGTGGTCCTAAAGGGGTCAGGAGGGCAAAGGGAGTACTTGGCAAAAAGGCTCATTGCATGCAAAAGGTAACATATCCCTAGAAAACCTAGAAAGATGTATGTACAGAAAATTGCACAGACCTTTATTTTGTCCCATTAAAAAGAGTTTTAAGAACAAATATTCCGTTCACGTTCTACATGTCTATATTTACAGTTTTCCAGCATGTATAATAAGTAAAAGGGTTACAAGGAATTTATCTTTATATTGCTACCACCAGGGGGAAATATATTCATCCTTATATGACTTTATATTCTGTAATTATAAGATGTGGTGATGATTCGAGCCTAATTTTTAATAGAGTTGGGCGAACGGTTCGGTCCGAGCGAACACCTGAACTTGCGCGGTACTTGGCCAGGTGTTCGCCCGCTGAGCGCCCCACAATGCACTGCACGCTGCACAGTGTATTCTAATCCCTGATTGGGCAAAGTTTTACCCCTACCCATTTACCAAAAAAGTGTCAAAAAGTTTTTGACAATTCCTTTATTGAAAAAAAAAAAAACTTAAAAAAAAAAATTACCCCTGATGTAGATCCATCGTCAATCATGACTCCTGCCGCCACCGCTGGACCTGGAAAAAAAAAAAACGCTCCTCCCGCGACGAAGGCTAACCGCCATCTGCCTGTTCTGCCATCTGACAGTAGAATGCATTAACTTAAAAAAACCTTCTGCCTTTAGAACCACTTTAATTTGCCTAAGTTTCACAGGTCTACATTTAGACAGCATGCAGGCAGGTGGTAAAAAGCTATGTACATAAAAACATACACAAATAGATAGAGGGAGTGAGAGAGCGAGAGAAAGAAGGTAAGAGGGCAAGAGAGATAGATAGATAGATAGATAGATAGATAGATAGATAGATAGATAGATAGATAGATAGATAGATAGATAGATAGATAGACTCAAGTATATTTCTATTCTACAATTTTTGTGCAGATACACATCATTTGTATAAACCATCGCACATACGTGAAAAACAAACAGTTTATATAGTAAGGACATTATAATGTAGCTGTGACAACTGCAATAGAAGCTACACTGTCAAAGTATTACTAAAATACTCATTATACTGCTGTGCTGGCCATGGTGCTAAAAGCAATTTACAAATACATTTTATTATAGGTCTTGTTAGCCCTGGTGTCAGAGTGTGTGTAGCTAGCCTGGTTTTTCTGCCAATGGTGTATAGAGATAATCAGGATCTTAGTCATCCATGTGCACTGTTAAAACAATGAATAGAAGAGATTTCCCAGTCATTTTAGACACTTTATGAATAATCTCCTAAGCTGCTGTTTGTCTGATAAAGCAGACCTACCATAAAAAATGCATCTTGTATGCAATGTGCAGCTACTGTCAAATGTAGCCCTGAAATGATGTCTTAGTCTATGCATGCTGAGCTGCTAGTTTTCTGCATTAATAAAGCATTCAGTAAATTGTTATTGCTATCTAATAAACACAGCAACTGTATTTAAAATATTTGTTACCGCAACATTTCATATTTGTGATATGTGTATGTTGTACCATGTACTTATGTTAAAAAGTATCCTGTTCTCTTTGCATTGCTTCCTCTGTGTGACATACCTGGTGATGCCAGTCCTCCTGTTTTTCTATTTCAAACTGACCACGCTAGGCATAGAAGCACAACCATTCCAGTGTGGTCAGTTTTTTCTGGATTTGCAGGGAGAACAGCTAACCTGTCCTTCAATGGTCAGACATGTGCTGACACCCC
>BLSH010284905.1:89027-108147 GCA_018402905.1 Glandirana rugosa | reverse complement strand
GCGCAAAAGTTATCGCGTCTACAAACTGGGAATTGATTTATGGCGTTTTTATTATTTTTTTTTTTTTTACTAGTAATGGCGGCGATCTGCGATTTTTATCGGGACTGCGATATTGGGGCGGTTATGTCGGACATTTTTGACACATTTTTGGGACCAATGACATTTATTCAGCGATCAGAAATTTAAATGTCCACCGATTACTGTATAAATGTCATTGGCAGTGAAGGGGTTAACCTGCAGGGGCAGTGAAGGGGTTAACAAATGTTCCCTGGGTGTGTTCTAACTGTGGGGGGGCAGGGCTGGCCGGGACATAACAGATCTAACTGATCCCAGTGACAGGGATCAGTAGATCTGCTATGTCCCCTGTCACAGAACGGGGAACCGCCATGTTTACAACGGCGGTTCCCCATTCTGAGGCTCCTAAAAGAGATCGGCGGGTCTCGGGCGGACATCGAGTCCGCCCGACCCACGGGCGCGCTCGCTGCTGCCAGGGGGCGCGCCTGGAGCGTGCGCAGTGGAGGACGTCCATGGACGTCCTCTGGGCATTTCAGATCCGCGCTGGAGCCGTACTTCGGCAATAGCGCGGATCTGGAATGGCTAAAGGAGATTATACATAAACCATTATTTAAGGTGTGGCCAAATCTCGTATTCTCAATTAGCCACAAGGGGGCATCTGTTGCCTTAGAAGTTTATGTGAAATCTCTATTAACAGCTGTAAAATATTGTAATTATGAATATATTTCAATAAGAAGTGCATTTCAGTTGGAGCCAGGTGTGTTTAAACTATTGAGTGTGGTGGTGAGGCTGTAATTAGCTCCACTTCAAAGGGTTCCCTTCTCCTGATCAACATCTCACATGGGCTGTAAACAGCAGCCTTCTTTGACTCACCCAATCATGCTGTGCCCAATAGAATGTGGTTAGGTACGGTGACCAATTAGGGAGAATTATATTAGCCACAGTACAGAAAGGAGGGGGGAGGATATAATTTTTTGTCACCAAGCTAAGGGACCTTTTCCTTCTGTGGACACACAGCAGTTACCATGCCCCGACCTAAATGAAAAGGTAAATTAACTCCATACTTGTACATGGTATTGTGAATATGGTTGTTGTGGGTATTTTGTAAATGTCATGTAAGCCAGAGGACGTATACTGTACATTGTGTTGTAAATATTGTCTAGTGTGTAATTTGTATATATTATATAATCCTTTCAATAAATGTGTATTGCGGATGGAACTACCTCTTTTGTGTAAGAATTCTCAGATCTAGATGTGTATATGTACATACTACTAAAATAATGGAGGTGTATGCACATAAACTCATAAACGAGGCAACAGCACTTTTGTAGAGACTTCACACTTTTTCACAAAACAAGAAAGTGCAATTAGTTGAAATAATCATGCAATAAGAATTCAGAAACTTGAAACATTTTACCTTGCAAATACCCCCCTGTGCGTGCTAGCTTAGGTTCATCTGACCTCTGCCTTGCCCCTAGGGTAGTAACAGTCCAGAAAGTGAGCCACATTTCTCAAACCACTAAGACTGGTGCCAATTCTCATCAATTCAGGGTTCTGATGAGGATCTCTGGTGGATACCAGTTCAGTGATGATCCAGACAAAAAGGGGGGAGTGAAGAGAAAATAGCCACCCTGGTAGAGTATTGCATGAACACTGTTTTAAGCCTCCATGAAATGCAGAAGGGCTAAGATATGAAAAGTATGTGGTCAAATTCCAGGAAGAAAACATAGTGCTTAAATGAGGCAAGGGTCCACAGATAAAAAAATAACTTGAATCTCTATATCTTTCAAAAAGTGTTGAACAAAAATAAAGGTTCTATTGCCATTCCCAGCAGGAAGCTTGCTTGGCTGAGAGGAGATCTAGACCTATTTAGTCATTACACTATGCAGACCTTATTGCAATATTCCTATCAGTATCTGGGTATCCGGATACCATATCCAGATATGTAGAGTTTGTTATTAGGTAATGTTGAGTAGGGGAAATACAATTACCCACAGTGTTGGTGTCAGGAAAGGGCTCACCTGCTGGTGGCACTGTGGCTCCCAATTCCATGGGCTGCAGTTCCAGTGTCCACCAGCGGGTGTCTCCCAGCAGATGGAATATACAGGGAACTAGGCTGCTCCTGATAGAACTGCTGGGGGTATATAAGCCTGCCTTGCACTGAGGTTCAGTATTTTCCCTGCAAGCCGTGCCCCTGCCTGAGTCTGATCCGTTCCTGATCCTGAACCCTGATCTGGAGACCTGTCCCACTACTGGCTTCCTGCTCCCAGTACCTGGCTTTCTGTTCCCCTTATCTCTTGCCCCTGTCCTGTGTTGCTCATGTGTTTTCCCCCCACTTCTATACAGCAAAACCTATTATATAGGGTTTTCTGTGTTACACTTGCTTGTTTATGATTTAATGGTGTTGGTATCGGAAGTGTGTCATTGTCTTAATAAATATATTTTCACTTACTCATCTGGTCCTGATTCCTTAAGGTACAGTCAACTGATCTAATCACCCTGTTGTATGTCTGCATGTGGTATCCCTGACATAATACTGAAGCCGTACAATCAGATTGGTTGCACCTGGGAATTAGGTCTAAGCACTTTCTAATTGCTGCAAGATGCATTCTGAGGAGGTTCTGTATTTTTCACTGCTTGTAACAGAAGACAATAAATATTGCTGCCAACGTTTGAAAGAGCAGACTAGGGAGAAATTGTTGCAATGCATCTGTCTGGCTCACTCTCTTGTTAATCAAGGCAGATTTTTGCAGAAATTTGGCCACTCATTCAAATCTGTGCAGAGTTGGCTTTGTTCAGTATCCCTAACAGCAGCAATGATTTTTCTGCTCCTTTAGTGTGTCTCATGTAGAATCTCTGGTATTGTTATTGGAGGATGACTCAGCTTATTTCTTTGAGCACTATTCAGCAGGTTCCCAACAGGTGCTAGTAGAGTGTATTAATGCAGTGCAGTCTCTTGTCAGACAGGCAGCATGTAAACTGAATTTTGTGCAACCATTACTACAGGCATGGTCAGATATATTGCACTCAGCCTCCGTCAGCTGGCAACTACCCATTCCTGCTGCTAGACACCAACCTGCTCAAATGTCTCTCTCTCCATCACCCATGGCAACCACAGTTGCAGCCCAATATACCCTGCTACCAACTACGTGTCAGCACCCTGTTTCCGCCTGTTGCACCCACCCTGCCTTTAACTCATTTACCTCTTCTCCATTGCCTGCAACAAACCCACAAAAATCCCACTTAGCATCTGCTCCCTCTTTTTTACCATCCTCCAGCTCTTCTCTTCCATCAGCAGCACCCCCTACTTACAGCCCTGCATCCACATACAGAACTTCAGTGGCTAAACCTAAAAAGAAACTGAGGTTTTTCCCAACCCTCACAATCCTGCCACTATTCAATCCTGCTTCCACACAAGCTGATCTGTTCCGGTCTGCTTCCATTCCAGCTGATCTGTTCCAGTCTGCTCCCACGCCAAGTGATCTGTTCCAGTCTGCTTCCACACCAGCCGATGTGCTCCAGTCTGCTTCCATGCCAGCTGATCTGTTCCAGTTTGCTCCCATGCCAGCCGATCTGTTGAAGTCTGCTCCCACGCTAGCCGATCTATTGCAGTCTGCTCCCACACCAGCTGATCTGTTGCAGTCTACTCCCATGCCAGCTGATTTGTTCCAGTCTGCTCCCACACCAGCCAATCTGTTCCAGTCTGCTCCCACACCAGCCAAACTGTTCCAGTCTGCTCCCATGCCAGCCGATCTGTTCCAGTTTGCTCCCAAGCCTTCCGATCTGTTCCAGTCTGCTCCCACAGCAGCCAATCTGTTCCAGTCTGCTCCTACAGCAGCCGATCTGTTCCAGTTTGCTCCCATGCCAGCCCATCTGTTCCAGTCTGCTCCCACGCCAGCCAATCTGTTCCAGTCTGCCTCCATGCCAGCTGATCTGCTCAAGCCTGCTTATATGCATGCCAATGGGGTTCAACCATCCTCTGATAGTCCTGAACCCAATGACCTGCCTGAGCTTGCCAATCCTCTGCCTGCTGCCCAGCCCAATGTGCCTCTGCCTGCTGCCCAGCCTCATGATCTCCTGCTTGCTGTCCTGCCTGATAGTCCTCTGCCTGCTGCCCAGCTTGATGGTCCTTTCACTGCTGCCCAGCCTGTTGGTCCTCTGCCTACTGCCCAGCCTGATGGTCCTTTGTGTGCTGCCCAGCCTGATGTGCCTCTGCCTGCTGCCCAACCTAATGTGCCTCTGCCTGCTGCCCAGCCTGATGATCCAGTGCCTGCTGCCCAGTCTGATGTTCCAGTGCCTGCTGCCCAGCTTGATGTTCTGGTGCCTGCTGCCCAGCCTGATGTTTCATTGCCTGCTGCCCAGCCTGATGTTCCAGTTCCTGCTGGCCAGCCTGAAGTTCTGGTGCCCGATATCCAGCCTGATGTTCTGCTGCCTGATGCCCAGCCTGATGTTCCAGTGCCCAATGCCCAGCTTGATGTTTTGCTGCCCACTGACCAGCCTGATGTTCCAGTGCTTGCTGCCCAGACTGATGTTCTGGTGCCTGCTTCCCAGCCTGTTGTTCCAGTGCTGGCTGCTCAGCCTGATGTTACGATGCCTGCTGCCCAGCCTGATGTATGGTGTCTGCTGCCCAGCCTGATGTTACAGTTCCTGCTGCCCAGCCTGATGTTCCAGTGCCTGCTTCCCAGCCTGATGTTCCAGTGCCTGCTGCCCAGCTTGATGATCCGGTTCCTGATGCCCAGCCTGATGATCTGGTCCCCAGTGCCCAGCCTGATGATCTGGTCCCTGATGCCCAGCCTGATATTCCAGTGCTTGCTGCCCAGCCTAATGTTCCGGTGCCCGCTTCCCAGCCTGATGATCCGGTGCCTGCTGCCCAGCTTTATGTGCCTCGGCCCGCTGCCCAGCTTGATGTGCACCTGCCCGCTGCTCAGACTGATGATCCGGTGCCCAATGCCCAGCCTGATGCACCTCGGCCCGCAATCCGGTCCCTGATGCCAGCCTGATGATCCGGTCCCTAATGCCCAGCCTTATGATCCGGCCTGATGCCCAGCCTAATGATCCGGTCCCTGATGCCCAGCCTGATGATCTGGTCCCTGATGCTCAGCCTGCCTCTGAACGTCCTGCACCCAACAACCTGCTTGCCTCTGATGGTCCGCTTCCCAATGACAAGCCTACCTTTGATGATCTTATTTGGCTTCTCCCTACCGCACAGCTGGGTTCTACTGACTCTATGCCAGCTGCTCAGTTGGATTGTTGTGCAAAGGCTTAGTGTCCACCTGCTAATGGGTCTGAAAGCTCTGAATCCTCACGTGCCTTATATGTGTTACCTGATTGGCCTGAGATTCATTTGACGGTTGCCTCGGTCAAGTCCCTCTGGCAGTGTGTTGCTCCTATGGTACCAAAGCCTAGTGGTCCGGACATACCCTTGGTAACTGGTAGCTGCACTTCCCTTCATGACCCTGGTTGTGGTAAGCCCCTGGGGAATGGCAGAGTATGATCTGTGCCTTGCAGTGAACCAGAGGCGATTGCCACAGCTCCGGGTGTACTAGGGGCCCCGGGTCGGGTAACTAGTGCCTCGGAGAGACCTAGGTGACTTCTGATGTGCGGAACAAGTCCTGGAAACCAGGCAAGCTACTTAGTTATGACAAGACACTTCGGTGTCTGGGTTCTGGTATTGTCACATGACCCCAGGGCTAAGTTTGCAGATAAACCGTGGGACCCATTGGGGTATCTGCTGTTTTGAGGGACTTGAAGTGTTGAATGCTGTACTTTTTAGGGAATCTGGCCAGCAGGACACCTAGCCAGTCACTAGACCCTAACAGTGGGATACCTAGCCAGTCACCGGACCCAGGTGGTGGGACACTTTGCCTAGCGATGGATCTTGGAAGAAGGGCATCTTGCTTGGAACCCGATACCTCTTCAGCCTATGAGGAACTTTTTCTCTGGATTTGTGTAAGGGAGGACTCTCTTTCATGAACTGATTCAGTTATTGCAGTTTTGAACGTCCTGGAGCAGCTCCTAAGGCTCCATTTACATGGGACGCTATTTTAACCTCCCCTGAACATCTTTTTTTGACAGCTAGAAGCCAACGTCTAAAATTGACGTTTTGCATGCGACGTTTAGTGGCGTTTGCATCTAGGAGCATTTTTAAAGAAAAAAATAAATATTTTTTTAAAACTGGAAACGCCTGTAAACTTAACGGTCCTAGACATGAGTTACCGCGTTTAGGCGTGTTCAGCGGCGTTTACAAGCTGTTTGGCGCTTCAAATGCCTCTGAACTGGCATATGCACCTATTTTAAAGGTCCAAAAAAAGCCTTTAAACACAACTGCCTGGAAAAGACCTTAAACGACCCTGTGTAAATGTACTGATAAGATAACATAGAGGAAAGCTCTGGGGCAGCTGAAAAAAACACCCAAATGCCTCAAAATGTCAGTTTACCAGCAGCAGTATAAATGAGGCCTTAGAGGGGTGTACTGTCAGGAGAGGGCTGACCTGCTGGTGGCACTGTGGCTCCCAGATCCATGGGCTGCAGTTCCAGTGTCCACCAGCGGGTGTCTCCCAGCAGATGGACTATACAGGGAATTAGGCTGCACCTGATAGGACTGCTGGGGGTTTATAAGCCTGCCTTGCACTGAGGTCCAGCGCTTCAATATTTGCCCTGCAAGCCGTGTCTCTGCCTGAGCCTGATCCGTTCCGTATCCTGAACCCTGATCTGGAGACCTGTCCCCTGGAACCTGTTTCCTGCTCCCACTACTGGCTTCCTGCTCCCAGTACCTGGCTTATTGTTCCCCTTATCTCTTGTCCCTATCCTGTTTTGCTCATGTGTGTGTCATATGCAATTAGCAATGTGATTTAAGGTATATATTAAGGCAAAAAACATTTCTTATTTTATTTTCAATATAGTAAATAAGTAGCTCAGGGATAGGACTCAGGAGGTCAAGAAATTAGAATGGCAGGCACACACCATGAAATTGACTCTCAAAGTGACACTGACTGCACAGATGTTGATGAGTTCTCATCGACATGACATGTTCCCTCCAGAGATACAGTGACGGTCTCTCTCCATGCCAGATGGTCCCTTCAGTCCACTACAGTCCAAACAGCACTGACAGTCCCGCTCCAGGCTTGGCTTGCTCCTGTCCTGCAGACCTGCACACGAGGCTCGGGCCTCTCTGCTCAGCTCTCTTGCACCTTGACTTCATACAACACGCTCAGGCACTGCCTCTGCCAGACCCGCTTCCCTCTGGCGCCTCCCAAACCCACTGTAGCAGGCACTCGGAATAATCTCAGCTGGCTCTGGACCAGAACTGTGCTTGCGCATTTCCGAGCCGAGTGCTACAGCCGTATTTTTAACTGCCAATCTTTTCCTCTCACTGGCATTTACTGGCAGGAGAAAAGTGCTCATTTTTTACTGGCTGCCATTAAAAATACTGATGGCTAGTAATGCTGGTATTCCCTGTGTATATATGCGATACAGATGCTACACAATATATCTTAGTGCCCTGCTGGAGTGATTGATACTATTCCTTGTTTACAAACTGAGATATTTTTGCAACTTTAGATTGGATGATGTGGATATGCCCTTATGTGAGCGCCTAGACTAAGGAAATGACTATCAATCTCAAAACCTGGTGATAAATTATGCTTTTATGTGTGATAAATTAGTGTATGTGTTGAAAGTTTACCCTGGAGATATGTGTAAAATCCTGCTTTTGTGCTTCCATATAAGGGGCGTCCTTTGTTTAACAGTCCACAAAAAAAAACAGGCCCCAGACAAATGCCAGTGTGTCCCAGTCACTTGTAGCGGATGTCACAGTAATCCCGTCCATTACTTTTGGAATCATATCATCTCATCAGTCATATCTCTGGGGTACTACCAGATGGAGCTGATGCCCCGGGAGGCTAAAGAGAGATAAGCAATAGCCCAGCTCTACAAGGACCCCCATCTGGCGGCCACTGCGGAAGCTGCTCTTCATGCCCTGCAACAAGGTCACCGCTCTGCGGAGAAATATGTTTCTGAATTCCAGCGCTAGAGTGCTGACACAGCCTGGAATGATGCAGCCCTTAGCTACCAATTCAGGTTGGGCCTCCCAGAGCCGCTCAAAGATGAGATGGCCCGCGCCGGGGTGCCGCATACCCTAGATGCCCTGATCAATCTGGCCATGCAGATTGATCGTCGCCTGTGGGAACACAGGACTGAGAGATCCACAGGGCCCGCACGCCTCACCTGGATGATGCCCAGAGTACCCAGCTATCCTGGTCCTAGTCTAGCTATCTCCTCCGCTCCACAAGACCACTCAGAGCCCATGCAAATTGGGCTTCTTCGCCCGTCAATAACCCCTGAAGAACGTCAGAGACGAATGGCGCACAACCTCTGCCTGTACTGTGGAGGGCCCAGGCACCTGGTGAGGAACTGTCCTGCCAAGGCCGGTAAGTGTACCACTGCTACCCAAGAGATACTGATGTACATGCCAAATGACAAAGCTCACCTTGTCCTTTCTATCTCTCTACAGCTTCCCGGTGGGAATATCCCAGTGCAGGCTATCCTTGATTCAGGAGCGTGCAGTTGTTTAGTTAACACCACCTTTGCAGCTCACCACCAGATCCCACTGCAACCATAAAATCCGGCACCGTCACTCAGGAAACCACCCCTATACCTACCAAGACAGTGGGGGGTCACCTGGAATTTCTGCTGTTGGACGCCATTGCGTCCCCTCTGTTTCCGGTCATCCTAGGCCTCCCGTGGCTTCGGCCACACAACCTCCACATTAACTGGGCAACAGGTGAAGTATGTTTCGATTCTCCCTACTGTCTCCACCATTGCCTGCCACAACCCCAGGAAATCTCCCCGTCTGTGCTTTGTATGGACACTGATGCAGACCAGGACACCTGCCTGGCTGTCCCTGTATCCTACCCTGATTTCCTGGATGTTTCTAGCAAGAAGGGGGCTGACGTCCTCCCACTGCACAGACCCTATTATTGTCCGATCAACCTCCGAAACGGGGCTGAGGTTCCGTTCGGCCAAATTTTCCCTCTGTCTGAGGTAGAGTTGGTAGCCCTCAAGGTGTATCTTGATGAGAACCTGGAAAAAGGGTTCATCAGACCCTCCACCTCGCCAGCAGGAGCGGGGATCTTCTTCGTCGAGAAAAAGGACCACTATCTTAGGCCCTGTATCGATTACTGGGATCTCAATAGGATCACCATCAAGAACCGGTACCCCCTGCCCTAGGTCCTAGAGCTTTTTCAGAGGCTTGGAATGACGACTGTGTTCACAAAGCTGGATCTCCGTGGGGCTTACAACCTCATCCGCATCCGTGAAGGGGATGAGTGGAAGATGGTATTCCGAACTCGGTTTGGCCACTATAAGTATCTCGTTATGCCTTTCGGACTCTGTAACACCCCAGCTACGTTCCAGCACCTTGTGAATGACGTCTTTTGGGACTACCTGGACCAGTTCATAGTAATCTATCTGGATGATATCCTAATTTTCTCCCCTTCCTTGGAAGAGCACCGCAGGCACGTAAGATGCATGCTCAGCCGCCTCTGGCAACATGGCCTGTATGCTAAGGCAGAAAAATGCGCCTTTGAGTGCGCCAGCATCTCTTTCCTGGGATTCAACATATCCATCACAGGGATAACTATGGACCCGCCAAAGGGCTAGGACATCTTAGAATGACCAGCGCCAGTCGACAAGAAGGGAGTCCAGTGCTTTGTCGGGTTCGCAAACTTTTATAGGAAGCTCATCAAGGGGTTCTCGGCAGTCATTGCACCTACAACCCAGCTCACCAAGCAGGACTCTCGCGCTGGACTACTGAGGCCCAAAAGGCCTTCTCAAGCCTCAAGGGGCTGTTCACTTTCGCTCCCATTCTCAAACATCCTGATCCTGCTCTACCCCATATCCTTGAAGTGGACGCATCAGAGACGGCAATAGGGGCAGTCCTCTCTCAGAGACGAGGTCCAAAGGCTTCGCTTCATCCCATCGCCTTCTTCTCCCAGAAACTCTCGCCACCTGAAAAGAATTGCGATGACGGTGACAGGGATTGCTGGTGATCAAATCGGCTCTGGAAGAATAGTGGTACCTCCTGGAGGGAGCTTCCCATCCTGTTTTGGTCTTCACCGACCATAAAAATTTAGAATATCTGCGGACTGCCAAAAGACTCAAACCTCGGCAGGCAAGGTGGGAACTATTCTTCTCACGCTTCCAGCTGCACATAACTTACAGCCCCGGGTCCAAGAATGTGAAGCCTGACGCCTGGTCCAGGATGTTTCATGATTCGGGAGACCTTTCTCCCCCAGACACAATCCTGCCCGGCCATAGTTTCTTGTTGACCCAAGAAGACCTTCTTACCCGGATCAGGCGATCCTTAAATGGCCTCACCGTGCCGCCAGACTCTGAACTCACATTAAAAGACGGGCTGTGGTGGTCTGGTACCCGACTCTTCGTTCCGCAGGAACTGCGTTTAACAGTGCTTGAACTTTGTCATGATTTCAAATTGGCCAGGCACTTCGGCAGTCGCAAAATGGCAGAGCTGCTATCCTGCTCGTTCTGGTGGCCTTGCCTGAACGTAGACTGCAGGGACTATGTAGGTACTTGTCCTGTCTGTGCCAAGAATAAAACTGAAAGGTCCAAAGCATAGGGTCTACTTAATCCACTGCCCATTCCGGAACAACCATGTTCCCAGATCTCAATGGACTTTATTGTCGAGCTGCCTCCACCTGCAGGCTTCAATACACTTCTTGTGGCGGTGGACCGTCTCACCAAAATGGTCCATTACGTACCCATGAAGGGCACCCCCTCAGCAGCCGAGACCTTTATAAAGGAGGTGGTCCGCCTCCACGGAATTACCATCAGCATAGTGTCGGACCGGGGGGTGCAGTTTACATCCCGTTTCTGGAGATCCCTATGTTCTTCTCTGGGAATTGACCTGGCCTTCTCTTCAGCGTATCATCCGCAGTCAAACGGCCAAACGGAGAGGACCAACCAGACTCTTGAGCAGTACCGCCGTTGCTACTCCTTGTATTCCCAGGACGACTGGAATTCCCTGTTGCCAGTAGCTGAGTTTGCCTACAATAACTCAGTTCATTCTGCCACCAAGTAATCCCCATTCTGAGCGAACCTCGGCTACCATCCTACCTTTCTAACTAACCTGTCAACGGAGAGTACAGTGCCTGCTGTACTGGAAGTCACCCAGTTCCTAAAGAGAAACAACAAACTTCTACAAGAGACTCTCTCTCAGACCCAGGCACTCAACAAGAAAATTTTGATAAAGGGAGATGAGGAGAATTGGAACTCTGACCTGGTCAATGGGTCTGGTTGTCAACAAAAAACTTGAGGCTATCCTGCCCCTCTAAAAAGCTGGGGCCGAAGTACCTCGGGCCCTTTCCGGTAAAGAGGAAGATCAACAGGGTGGCATATGAGCTGCACCTACCCCCTTCGCTTCACATTCACCCAGTTTTTCACGTGAACTTGTTTAAACCAGTGGTCAAGGATCTCTTCCCTGGGTGCAGTACAGCCACACCAGAACCGGTCTTAATGGACAGAGAGGAGGAGTTCGAGGTGGAAACCATCCTCAACTGCAGGAAAAGAGGGGGCATCGTTCAGTTCCTGGTAAAGTGTAAGGGCTATGGGCCTGAAGAAATTTCTTGGGAGCCAGAAAGCAACCTGCATGCGGAAGAATTAATTAGGGCATTCTGGAGAAGACATCCGGCCACGAGGGCCCGTTTGGGCATCCGGAGGCTGCCCCTTGGGCAATGTAAGGAATCGTCTGTGGCCATTGGAATGCTTGTGTGCGGGCGCACGTAGCGTGTGCACGCGTGCACGCTTATGCGCCGGCATTGTCGCCAAACTGGCCATTTAAGCTGACAGCACCCTGCAACCAGTTCTGTCCGTTCTACAACGTTCCTGTATCCTGTGACCCCAGCATTTAATCTACAAGACTTCCTGTACCTGTGACCCCAGTTTCTCTTTGACTTTGTTTTGCTATCTGCCTGCCCTGACCACGGCCTATCTACGACTACTCTTTTGCCTGCTCCTTTTGTACCTCTGCTGCACGCACGTTGCCGACCTTGCTTGAACCCAAATATACACCTGCCTGATCCATCTGTACCGCACCGCCTGCCTGTTACCGACTCGGCCTGCATCACCATTCTTCTGCCTGCATGAGTTCCAGTGGACCCTCACCCACCAGTGACCAAGTCCAGCCCTCGTGCCCCCCTGTGCTCCAGAGCTCCCTGTCTATACTACCAGGGGTTCTCGAACCAGGGCCATAAGAGTGGTTGTCCCCTGCATAAGTCAGACTCGACCACCAGGCACGTGACAGCAGGTGTGTTAAATTTGGTGTTATTGCTCTCACTCATACTGGTCACTGGAAGTTTCAACATGGCACCTCATGGCAAAGAACTCTCTGAGGATCTGAAAAAAAGAATTGTTGCTCTAAAAAAGATGGCCTAGGCTATAAGAAGGTTGCCAAGACCCTGAAAACTGAGCTGCAGCACGGTGGCCAAGACCATACAGCTGTTCAACAGAACAGGTTCCATTCAGAACAGCCCTTACCATGGTCGCCCAAAGTTGAGTGCACAGGCTCAGTGTCATATTCACAGGTCGTCTTTGGGAAATAGACATATGAGTGCTGCCAGTATTTCTGTGGGGGGGCGGGGGGTCTGTCTGTCAGTGCTCAGACCATATGCTGCACACTGCATCAAACTGGTCTGCACGGCTGTCGTCCCAGAAAGAAACCTCTTCTAAAGATGATGCACAGTTAGATCTGTTATGTCCCTGCCAGCCCAGTCCCCATACAGTTAGAACACATACAGGGAACACAGTTAACCCCTCCACTGCCCCGTTAGTGTTAACCCCTTCACTACCAATGACATTTATACAGTAATCAGTGGCTATTTAAATTTCTGATCGCTGTATAAATTTCATTGGTCCCAAAAAAGTGTCAAAAATTCCGACATGCCCACTGAAATATCGCAGTCCCGATAAAAATCGCAGATCGCCACCATTACTAGTAAAAAAAATAAAAAACGCCATAAATCAATTCCCATAGTTTGTAGACGCGATAACTTTTGTGCAAACCAATCAATATACGCCGATTGCAATTTTTTTTACCAAAAGTATGTAGAAGAATATATATCAGCCTAAACTGATGAATAATTTTTTTTTTTTTATAATTTTTTTGGGATATTTATTATAGCAAAAAGTAAAAAATATTGTTCTTTTTTCAAAATCGTAGCTCTTTGTTTGTTTATAACGCAAAAAATAAAAAACGCAGAGGTGATCAAATACCACCAAAAGAAAGCTCAATTTGTGGGAAAAAAAAAGATAAAAATTTTGTTTGGGTACAGCATCGCACAACCGTGCAATTGTCATTCAAAATGCGACAACGCCGAAAGCCAAACATTGGTCTGGGCAGGAGGGGGGGTTTAAGTGCCCAGTAAGCAAGTGATTAAAATCCATACCAGACCTGAAAGGGCCTGGTATGGACTTTGGGGGGACACCTACGCAATTTTTTTTATTTTGGGTGGGATTCCCCTTAAAATACATACCAGACCTGAAGAGTCTGTTACGGACTTTGGGGGGGAACCCTACGCAATTTTTTTTTTTTTTACTTTTGGTGCGGGCCCCGCTGTTGAAAATTATTTTCAAAATTGTGATGACCTGGTGCTGAAAAATTGGGCATTGTTTGTTGGCGGTGCCAGAACTCTGTAACTCCTTGCAGTTACTCTTGTTGGGTGCAGGAGCGGGACCTGCTGTTGTAAATTAGTTTAACCACTTAAGGCCCGGAGCCCTTTTTACACTTGTTGTTTTTAAGGTTAAATCATTTTTTTTGCTAGAAAATTACTTAGAACCCCCAAACATTATATATATTTTTTCAAACACCCTAGAGAATAAAATGGCGATTGTTGCAATACTTTTTGTCACACGGTATTTGCGCAGCGGTCTTTCAAGTGCAATTTAAAAAAAAAAAAACTTTTTTGAGTTAAAAAATAAGACAGCAGTAAAGTTAGCCCATTTTTTTGTATATTGTGAAAGAGGATGTTACGCCGAGTAAATAGATACCATACATGTTACGATTGAAAATTGTGCACACTAGCGGAATGGCGACAAACTCCTGCACTTAAAAATCTCCATAAACAATGCTTTAAAAATTTATAATGGTTACCAGGTTAGAGGTGCAGAGCATGTCTTTTTCTAGAATTATTGCTCACACTCTGGCAATCGCGGTGATACCTCACAAGGTGTGTTAAATTTGGTGTTATCGCTCTCACTCTCTCATACTGGTCACTGGAAGGTCAACATGGCACCTCATGGCAGAGAACTCTGAGGATCTGAAAATAATAATTGTTGCCCTACATAAAGATGGCCTAGGCTATAAAAAATTACCAAGACCCTGAAACTGAGCTGCAGCACGGTGACCAAGACCATAAAGCGGTTTAACAGGACAGGTTCCACTCACAACAGGCCTCACCATGGTTGACCACAGAAGTTGAATGCATGTGCTCAGCATCATATCCAGAGGTTGTTTTTGGGAAATAAACATATGAGTGCTGCCAGCATCACTGCAGAGGTTGAAGGGGTGGGGGGTCAGCCTGTCAGTGCTCACACCATATGCTGCACACTGCATCAGATTGGTCTGAATGGCTGTCGTCCCAGAAGGAAGCATCTTCAAAAGATGATGCACAAGAAAGCCCACAAACAGTTTGCTGAAAAAAAGCAGGCTAGGACATGGACTACTGGAACCATGCCCTGTGGTCTGATGAGACCAAAATAAACTTCTTTGGTTCAGATGGTGTCAAGCGTGTGTGGCAGCAACCAGGTGAGGAGTACAAAGACAGGTGTGTCTTGCCTACAGTCAAGCATGGTGGTGGGAGTGTCATGGTCTGGGGCTGTATAAGTGCTGCTGGCACTGGGGAGCTACAGTTCATTGAGGGAACCATGAATGCCAACATGTACTGTGACATACTGAAGCAGAGTATGATCCCCTCCCTTTGGAGACTGAGTCGCAGGGCAGTATTTCAACATGATAATGACCCCACACACTCCTCCAAGACGACCACTGCATTGTTAAAAAAGCTGAGGGTAAACATGATGGACTGGAAGGTGGAGGAGCGCAAGGTCTCTAACATCCACCAGCTCTGTGATGTCATCATGGATGAGTGGAAGAAGCAACCTGTGAAGCTCAGGTGAACTCTATGCCCAGTGCAGGGGGAGTCCAGGGTATTCTCAGTTCCCTTAATGTATAAAAGCCCCCAGTCATGTCAAATACCCCCTCCCCTCCTCCCCACATGCTCCGCTGAGTGCGCTCTAACCTCTTGGTGAACTGACTTGATTGTAGTATTTGCAGCTCCTGGATGGCTCCAGCTGAAAAGCATGTACTGTACCACCCAGCTGGGCCTGCCATGACTGAGGAAGGGGAGGGGATACACTAAGAGATAAGGGAGGTGAGGAGAGATCACGGACTTGCAGCGAAAGGTAAGGAGAGGAGCAGAGACAGGGAGGACACACTGCTGGGAAGGGATGAGAAGTTCTGTGCAAAAGAACTGCTTATAAAATGTTAGCTGGAGTTTGGCTCCAATGTGTTAGTGTATTCAAATATTCTAGTACATCTAAAACTCTTCTTGCCCCAGACTGACAATGCTGCTGTCCAAATCTGCCCCTGTGCTCCTTCATCCAGAGTGGATGTGTTACTGGCCAGATCACAAGGTGAAAACAGCCTAAAAAAAAAAACCAATGCAGCTACCACATCTAAGGACTGGTAAGCTGCAATGTATTACATTTTTGGTGTAGACAGGTGCTGGACTACTGCAATATAAAAAAATGGAGACTTTGCCTTTTATTCTTCTCTCCCTTTACTGAGATACTGATGTTATGCTGCACCATCATCCTCCGGCCAGAAGGGGGAGAGCTAAAGCCAAGCAAGCCCATAGACTTCTATGTAGAGAGCAGGACTGAGTAGCCTTGGACCATACTGAGGCATTGTATGCTGTGTTTGAACGAGTGCCAGATGATGAGGATGACTCAATGATGGTGTTAGAAGCTGAACAGTCAACCACATCTAAGTCGACAGATATGAAGCAGATGTGTCTACTCTAACTTTAGAGAAAGGAACCAAACAAGGGGACCCTCAGGAAGAAGATGTTATCATTGCAGGGAAGCTGCACATTTCAGAGCACAATGCCCTAACAGAGAGACTGTGTATGAGATAACTGCTGAAGTTCTGAAAGCATTATGGAAACTGTTCCTTAGGAAGCCAGAGGGAAACTTCAAAGGGTCTCAGGGAAGGAGCGAACGGAAAGCCCATCCATCACAGTGAGCTCCAAAGCTAAATAAGTGAAGAAGTCTCCACGGGAGTCCAAAGTACTAAAACAAGCTTCCTCTGTGAGTCCTGAACAGAGACCCAATTTGCATTTTTGCTTTCAGGTAGATAGGCACAGGAAGCCAATGCACACCATCCCCTTAGGATCGCCATGGAATAGAGAGGAAAACAAATGTGAACTAAGAGAAGAGCGCAAGTGCAGACTGCTGAGTCCACTCTGAAGAAGTTTTCTGATCAATTGGTGGGTCCCTCGTCTATAGTCCCAATTCAAGTAGAAGGGGTCTACACCAAAGCTCTTCTGGACATGGGGGCACAAGTGATGTTACTGTACCGAGACACTTATGACTAGTATCTAAAACATATATCCCTACAGAAGTTGTAAGACTTGGAGATTTGAGGTATGGGAACGCAGAAGCTCCCATGTGATGGGTACCTTCCAGTCCCACTGATGTTCAGTCCTTCCACAGTCGTGAAAACAGAGACATTCGATACCTTAGCAGTTGTGTATCCTTGCCCTCCTGGGGCAAAAGAAAACTCTTTGCTGATAGGAACAAACACCTGTCTAGTAGATAAGCTAAAGGACTACTTGTATAGTGCAGACTTTGTGATCAAGACCAACAACAGCCCACTTACCTATGTACTCACCACAGCCAAGCTAGATGCTACAGAGCACCAGAGGTTGGCTGCTCTATCTGGGTTATTATTATTATTATACAGGCTTTATATGGCGCCAACAGTTTACGCAGCGCTTTACAATGTAAAAGGGAGACAATACAGTTACAATACAATAAAATACAAGAGGATTAAGATGGCCCTGCTCAGAAGACCTTACAATATAATAGGGTGGGGCAGGTAGTACAAAAGTTTCTAACTGTGGGGAATGAGTTGATGGAAGTGGTAAAAGATTAGTTGGAGGTGTGATAGGCTTCTCTGAAGAGATGAGTTTTCAGGGATTGCTTGAAGGTATTAAGAGAAGGAGATAGGTGGACAGGTTGAGGTAGAGAGTTCCAGAGGATGGGAGAGACTCCAGAGAAATCCTGGAGATGAGCATGGGAGGAGGAGACAAGGGAGTTTGAGAGTAGGAGGTATTGGGAGGAACGGAGAGGACGGTTTGGGTGATATTTGGAGGCAAGATTGGTGATGTAGCTCGGGCAGAGTTGTGAATGGCTTTGTACGTTGTGGTTAGTATTTTGAATTTAATTCGCTGGGCTATTGGGAGCCAGTGTAGGGATTGGAGAAGAGGGGTGGCAGACACTGAGCAGTTGGTAAGGTGGATAATTCTGGCAGCAGCATTCATGATAGACTGAAGAGGGGATAGCCTATGGAGAGGGAGGCCAATGAGAAGGGAGTTGCAATAGTCAAGGTGAGAGATAATAAGGGAGTGAATGAGGATCTTAGTGGTTTCTTTAGTAAAAAGGGGCGTATTTTAGAGATGTTACAATAGTGAAGTATACAAACTTTTGACAATGATTGGATTTGAGGCTGAAAGGACAGGTCAGAGTCTAGGATTACACATAGTACCCTGGCATGAGGGGAGGGATTGATGGTTGCATTATTGATTTTGATGGAAAAGTCATGGAGGGGGGCACGGGCAGGCGGGAATATTACCAGCTCAGTTTTAGATAGATTTAGTTTAAGGAAGTGGTGTGACATCCATGCTGATATGTCAGTTAGTAAGTTAGTAATGCGAGAGGAGACTGAAGGAGTGAGGTGAGGAGTAGACAGATAGATTTGGGTGTCATCGGTATACAAATGGTATTGGAAACAGTGGGCAGTTATCAAGTGACCAAGGGAGGAGGTGTAGATAGAGAAGAGAAGGGATCAAAAAACACAGCCTTGGGGGACCCCGACAGAAAGGGGCAATGGAGAAGAGAAGAGTTGTAGGTAACACTGAAGGAGCACTGTGATAGGTAGGAGGAGAACCAGGATAGAGCAGAATCTTGGAGGCCAAGGGAATGGAGTTTATTGAGAAGGAGTGGGTGGTCAACAGTATCAAAGGCTGCAGAGAGGTCAAGCAGTAAGAGTATGGAGTAGTGGTCATTGGTTTTATCAGTTAGTAAATCGTTAGTGAGTTTTAGTAAGGCAGTTTCTGTGGAAGGTTGCAAGCGAAAGCCAGACTGTAAGGGGCCAAGAAGGTTATTTTCACTGAGGTAAGAGTTAAGAAGGTTGTAGACTAAGCATCCTAGAAGTTTAGAGGTGAATGGGTTCAATGAGATGGGTCTTAAGTTGTTCAGGTTGGTGGGGTCCAGTGAGGGCTTTTTAAGTATGGGAGTGATCTGCACATGTTTTAGAAGGGAGTGGAAGGAGCCACTAGAGAGGGAGAGATTGAAGATGTGAGTGAGGGAGCATTGGATAGAATAAGAGGGTGACCATAATAGTTGTGAGGGAACAGGATTCAGGGGACAATTGGTTAGGTGGGCATCTGAAAAAAGTTCAGTAATCTCTTCAGTAGTAGTCAGTTAAAAATAGGAGAATGTTGACTGTGCTGTTAGGCAAAGTATGTTGGATGAGGAAGATGTACGCACAGTGGCGGTGTCTTCACGTATTGTATCAATTTTGTCTTTGAAGCAGCGGCGGCTGGTGTGGGAGGGGCGCTGGGGCGCCGCCTCCCAGCCGGCAAAAGAAGAAGAAAAAAAAAAAGTCAACCCCGCCCACCTGCAGGTGGCGCCGGTACATTGACTTTCTTTTTTTTTTTTTTTCTCGGCTCCTTGGCTGTCACATGACAGCCAAGTAGTGAGCCTATTGGCTGATAATACCAGTGGGAGAATAAGATAGGTTACGAGGGAG
>BLSH010284905.1:64958-76547 GCA_018402905.1 Glandirana rugosa | reverse complement strand
CTCTTTTTTAACACTATATTTGCTTATTACAGTGATGATCACTGTAAAAGCAATTGCTTGAACTATCATGAATGGCTTTCATTATGACTCACTGTTTAACCACTTAAGGACCGGAAGGATTTCCAGCTTTAGGACCGGAGCCCTTTTTGCGATTCGGCACTGCGTCGCTTTAACTGACAATTGCGTGGTCGTGCGACGTTGTACCCAAACGAAATTTGCGTCCTTTTTTTCCCACAAACAGAGCTTTCTTTTGGTGGTATTTGATCCCCTCTGCATCATTTCTGATCGCCGCTATAATCAAAAGAAGAGCGACAATTTTGCAAAAAAACCCAAATTTCTTACTTTTTGCTAAAATACAAATCCAAAAAAAAATATAAAAAAACATTTTTTTCACCGTTTTTGGCCGATTTATATTCTTCCTCATATTTGCGATAAAAAAAATCGCAATCGGCGTTTATTGATTGGTTTGCGCAAAAGTGGTCGCGTTTACGGATGATGAGAATTCATTTTTGGGGTTTTTATTTTTTTTTTATTTTTTACTAGTAATGGCGGCGATCTGCGATTTTTAGCGGTACTGCGATATTTCAGCGGACATGTCGCACCATTTTGACACTTTTTTGGGACCATTGGCATTTATACAGCGATCAGTGCTATAAAAATGCACTGATTACTGTGTAAATGCCATTGGCAGTGAAGGGGTTAACCTGCAGGGGGCGCTCTAAGGGTTAACTATGTTCCCTGGGCGTGTTCTAACTGTAGGGGGACTGCCCTAGCTGGGGAAGGGAAGTGGTCACAGCCTTCGTATACAGGAAGGCTGTGATCACTCCCTTCCCCCTCTCACAGAGCGGAGGTCCGTGTTTACTTACACGGACCTCCGCTCATTCGCTCCGGGGGGGCCATCGCGGGTGGCCGGCGGCAATCGAAGCCGCCGCACCCGCTCCCCGGCCCTCCCCGGACACAGTGAGCGCGCGGGCGCGCCTCCGGCGGCGCGCGCGCGCTCACTAGGCTCGATCACGCGGCCGCCGTCGTATGACGGCGATCCGCGTTACAGAGCCATCTTGCCGCCGTCAATTGCCGATTGACGGTCGGCAAGTGGTTAATATTATCATTGCTGTGACTGGCTACAGCTATCACATTATACAGAGCAACTGTGACTGACACTGAAAGTAACATGTGTGAAAAGTGTAGAGCTGGATGAATAACAGGATCCTCTCCACCATTCAGAGACCATGTTCCATGCAGTATAAACAAAGAACTGTCTTTTCTCAGTGGATGAGAGGGGAGGAGGGAGCCAGTCCCTGTTGGACTGTCTTAAATGCAATTGAGCCCAAACACCAAAAGCTATAAACCCCTGGCTATGTTGGAAGTTGAGCACTAGGAAGAGAATTGGACACCCAGCAGAAAAGATTTATTCACAAAGCAGCAGCCTGCACAATATGTTATTATTATTATTATAGTTATACAGGACTTATATAGCGCCAACAGTTTGAGCAATGATTTATAAGGGAGACAATACAGCAACAATACAATTCAGTACAAGAGGGTTAAGAGGGCCCTGCTCCCATGAGCTTACAATCTAATAGGGAGGGGCTGGTGAAACAAAAGGTATTAACTGTGAGGGATGAACTGATGAGGAAAGTAGAAGATTTGGTTGTTAGGTGAAGGCAGGATAGGCTTCCCTGAAGAGATGAGTTTTCAGAGATCGCCTAAAAGTGGACAGAGTAGGAGATAATGGACAGATTGGGATAGAGAGTTCCAGAGGGTGGGAGAGGCTCCGGAGAAGTCCTGGAGACGAGCACGGGAGGAGGAGACAAGGGAGCTAGAGAGCAGGAGGTCTTGGGAGGAGAGGAGAGGACGGTTTGGGTGTTGTAAATGGCTTTGTATGTTGTTAGTATTTGAATTTTATTTGTTGGGCAATGGGAAGCGAGTGGAGGGATTGGCAGAGAGGGGTGCCAAAAACTGAATGGTTGGTAAGGTGGATAAGTCTGGCAGTGGCATTCATGATAGACTGAAGAGGGGATAGCTTGTGGAGAGGTAGGCCAATGAGGAGGGAGTTAGAATAGTCAAGGAGAGGGATAACAAGGGAGTGAATACGCTGCTTAGTGTTTTCAACGATTAGAAAGGGGCGTATTTTGGAGATGTTAAGGAGGCGAAGTCTGCAAGATTTGGACAGTGATTGGATTTGGGGCTGAAAGGACAGGTCAGAGTCTAGGATTACACCTAGTACCCTGGCATGAGAGGAAGGACTGGTGGTTGTATTATTGATCTTGATGGAGAAGTCAGGGGAGGGAGCATGGGCCAGAGGAAAAAATATGAGCTCAGTTCTAGAAAGATTGAGTTTGAGGAAGTGGTGTGACATCCATGCTTATATGTCAGTTACTAAGTTACTGATGTGAGAGAAGACTGAAGGAGTAAGATGAGGAGTAGAAAGATAGATTTGTGTGTTGTCAGCATAGAGATGGTACTGGAAGCCATGGAAGTTTATTAATTGACCAAGGGAGGGTTCTGAGGACAGAACCTTGAGGTACCCCTACAGAAAGAGGAAGTGGAGAGGAGGAAACAGAGTTATAGGTAACACCGAAGGAGCGCCGTGATAGGTAGGAGGAGAACCAGGAGAGAACAGAGTCCTGAAGGCCAAGAGAGCAGAGTTTTTTGAGGAGGAGTGGGTGGTCAACAGTATCAAAGGCTGCAGAGGTCTAGTAGTATGAGTATGGAGTAGTGGCCATTGGTTTTAGCAGTTAGTAGTTCATTAGTGAGTTTCAGTAGGGCAGTTTCATTGGAGTGTAGTAAGCGAAAGCCAGACTGTAAGGGGTCAAGAAGGTCGTTGTCAGTGAGGTAGGAGTTCAGACGATTGTAGACTAGGCCAGCCCTCAAATATTCCACTCGCCTACTGTGGAAAATAAGGGCTGGCGAGCTGGGCTGCCTGGGAGCGGGGAGGGGGGGGGGGCGGATGGGGGGGAGAGAGAGCATGGAGGAAGAGAGAGGATGGCCGGATCATCATAGGGAAAGAGAGCGCCGTAGAGGAAGAGGATTCTCTGCTTGATCACAAAGCGGGGATTGCCCGTTGTAACAGTTTACATTAGAATTCCAGTCCGCTTCCCTTCGCAGCACACACAGTCCCTCCAGACAGAATGCCGGTCCAATGCCAGGGTGTGTTCTGTTCTGTCTGTCACAAGCTCAGGGTCAGGAGGGCGGAACTGTGTGTGACGGCAAGGGGAGCAGACTTCAATTCTAATGGAAACTGTTACAGCGGGCAATCCCTGCTTTGTGATCAAGCAGAGAATCCTCTTCCTCTACGACACTCTCTTCCCCTATGATGATCTGGTCGCCCTCTCTCTTCCTCCACACTCTCCACAGGTGAGGCTGCACTGGTAAAGCTGCAAAGATGGACACTGGTGAGGCTGCAATGATGGGCACAGGTGAGGCTGCAAAGATGGACACTGGTGAGGCTGCAATGATGGGCACAGGTGAGGCTGCAAAGATGGACACTAGTGAGGCTGCAATGATGGGCACAGGTGAGGCTACAATGATGGGCACTGTTGAGGCTGCAAAGATGGACACTGGTGAGGCTGCAATGATGGGCACAGGTGAGGCTGCAAAGATGGGCACAGGTGAGGCTGTAATGATGGGCACAGGTGAGGCTGCAATGATGGACACAGGTGAGGCTGCATTGGTGAGCACTGGTAACACCGCAATGATGGGCACAGGTGAGGCTTCATTGGTGGACACTGGTCATGCCGCAATGATGGCACAGGTGAGGCTGCATTGTTGGGTGCTGTTCACGCCGCAATGATGGGCGCAGGTGAGACTGCATTGGTGGGCACTGGTCACGCTGTGATGATGGGCACAGCTGAGGCTGCGTTCGTGGGCACTGGTCATGCCACAATGATGGACACAGGTGAAGATGTGTTGGTGGGCACTGGTCACACCACAATGATGGGCACAGATGAGGACGTGTTGATAGGCACAGGTTAGGCTGCGTTGATGGGCACAGGTTAAGCTGCGTTAATGGGTACAGGTGTGGCTGTGTTGATGGGCATGGGTGAGGCTGCATTTATGGGCACTGGTGAGGCAGCATTGATAGGCACGGGTGAGGCTGCATTGATGGACACAGGTGAGGCTGCATTGATGGACACAGGTGAGGCTGCATTGATGGGCACAGGTGAGGCTGCACTGATAAAGTTGTTGTTAATATTTATTTGTGTAACTTAATTCTGCATAAAACATTTAAGTGTCATTTCATGAGAATTTATGAGGGCGTGTATAGGGGAGGGATTAGGGGTGGGGCATGGTAGGGGTTGGGTGGGGCAACTAGTGGCGAGTAACCCTTAAGGCCTGAGCCCTGGACTAGGCATGATGTGACTGCAGCTATAGGGGAAAAAATATGTTTTTAGTAAACTTTAGCTTTAAATATATTGAATACTCAGGAAAATATTATTTCAATCATCAAACCTGATTAAAGAGTCTACAATATCTGAAAACCTTGTCCATAAAATATATTTGGCTTGTCAATGAAGGGTAGGAATAGGGTATGTTTTCTTTTCCCTATGAATGGCTTGAGAGCCAGACATGATCTCAATACACCACATGGTGGCACTGTTCACTCACATAACGGGACCCTATAAACTGTTCATCTCTGCCAGTAATGAACAGCAAATATTTGCTTGTTAGTCACCGTGCTTTCAATTCTTTCTTGGGGGCTAATTATGATCTCACCAATTTTTCCCATGAAGCATGTTATTTTAATGATAGAGTACAAGAAGAGAAAGGTCTAGTGATTAGATAAAGGTTACATTACATGAATCCTACTGGCTTATACAAAGATTAATTAATGTGCAGCTTCTATATTTCAGGAGCATGTCATTTATTTTCCTAATGACAATCCAGCAGGAAAATAGCTGAACAATATCCAATCATGTGGTGCTGTGCAATGTAGCTTGAGTTAATACATTTTAGTGAATGGACAGCATGATTCATATGTAAAGGTACTCAGCGGGGGCAGAGGCTAGGTGAATCAGAAATATATTCATGTTATCTGCTATTTAAATAGAAAGTATCGAGCATTTTTAGTGCTCACCTATTTTAAAGTTTACGTGAAGTAATTTTTAATGTGACTTTGATCTTTTCCATTTTTATTCTTCCATACTTTGTTTATTGCAATATAGTAAAATGCAAATTAGTGGCTAGAGGGAACTCTGGGAGTTGATTTACTAAAAGCAAAAAAACTGATCACTTTGCAAGGGGATTTTACCCAGAGTTTAGTGAATGATAGGAAGCTCTGCTGCCATCCATCATCCACGTATTTTGAAAGGCAGCAAAATAAAACTGGGAATTTACCCTCTTGCTGCCCGTACTATAGCCGAAAGACAGCTACAGTGCGGACCTAAATTGGCGGGAGGGTGACCATGTACGTCTTCTCGTGCATGTTATGCCTGCGGGGCGTGCGTGGCTTGCTCTTTGATTAGCGAGTCAATGATACTCCCTGACTACTCAAGGGGTTTGAGTATGGGGCCGATCCCAGCCTCTTACCCTGTGGTCAGCCAATGACAGCTGATCACGTGATATAAACAGAGCCGGTAATCAGCTTTTTTTCCTCACACGGTAATCAGCTTTTTTTCCTCACACTAACAGCATGAGGAGAAAAAAAAAAGCTGATTATCATCTGGAGTAAACGGGACATCAGTCCCACACACTCCAGACCCACTGCTGCCAAGAAGTGCCCACCAGTGCCAAATGCCAGTGCCGCGGGACCCAGCGCATCATGGATCAGGTTAAAGGGCCAATCACAGCCGCATGTTCACTCCGTCCAAATGATCTAGCGATCACTTTGTCAACAAACTGGGATCGCGCCTTGTTCAGCTCATGCTGCTGCAATGTTTCTCTCTCCTCTTCTCATGAACTGTATCAGTGTGAGGAGAGGAGAGAGAAACACAGCAGTAGCGTGAGTTGGCTTGATCCTGTGTGCCCTACAGTGCCATCCGTGCCCCTACAGTGCCATCAGTGCCCCTAAAGTGCTTATCAGTGACCCCACAGTGCCAACTGTGCCCCTACAGTGCCATCAGTGCCACTACAATGTCCCTACAGTGCCACTAGTGCCACTACAGTACCATCAGTGCCTCTACAGTGCCATCAGTGCTACTGCAGTGCTTATCATTGCCCTACAGTGCTCATCAGTGCCCTACAGTGCCACTACAGTGCACATCAGTGCCCATCAGTGAGTGCTTATCAGTGCCTCTGAGAGGCTCTGAGGAAGAGGCTGTGGCCTTGAAACGCGTTAGCCAGCATACCTAGGATACCAGTAGGAGACGGTGGATTGGATCCGTAGCCGCTCCAGCACTGTCTATGCCTGTTGACTAAATCTGTTATCTCAGTATGCCAGGTCTGTGAGTATGTTTTTATGATTTTTAATAAATTCACATTTTTACCGAGGATAATGCGCTAGGCCAGTGCGCCCTTGTCTGCTTTTTCTGTTCCATCAGTGCACATCACTGCCCTACAATGTACATCAGTGCCATCAGTGAGTGCTTATCTGTGCTCATTAGTGACCTACAGAGCCATCAGTGAGTGCTCATCAGTGCCACTAATGTGCCCTATTAGTGCTCATCAGTGCCACTACAGTGCTCATTAGTGCCACTACAGTGCCCTATTAATTTTCATCAGTGCCCATCAGTGAGTGCTCATCAGTGCCACCCTATCAGTGGATCCTCATCAGCGACCGTCAGTGTTGTAAAAATGTGTAAAAAAATACATTTAAAAAATGTGTTTTCATTTTCTTTCCACATTTTCCAAAAACTTGTTGAAAAAAATGACCCATTATGCCCCATAGAATATATGTTGGGTGTTTGCTTTTCAAAATGGGGTCATTTTGCAGGCGTTTCTATTGTCCTGGTGCTCCAGGGCCTTCAAAAGTGTAATAGTTAGTCAAGAAATTAGATGTGTGATTTATGTCCCTATAGTAGGAGTAGCAGAATGTGTGTTGGGGTGTAGTTGCAAGTATGCATATGCCATTTGAGAGAAATAACCTGTTAATATAAACATTTTTTGAAAAAAAATAAATCTTCATTTTGCAAAGAACTGTGGGAAAAAAATTACAACTTACAACAAAATCTCACCATGCCTCTTGCTAAATACCTTGGATTGTCTACTTTCCAAAAAGGGGTCATTTGGGGGGTATTTTTACTGTACTGTTCTGGCTTGTTAGTGTCTCAAAAAATGAGATAGGCCGTCAGTACATCACGTGTGATACATTTTCAATGACTGGCACCATAGCTTGTAGGCTCTATAACCTTCACAAAGACCAATATGGGTAGAAGTGCCCAATAGGCAAGTGGTTAATGATATGTCTTCCAGTGTGATTACAACCACAGACATTGTTAGCAGCTGGTTTGGCAAACCATAACCAGATTATTTACATCAACATCAATACTTTAAGATAGCATAATCAATAAAATAACCTTATGGGTCCATCCAGGGGCAGAGTGATCAGGGTCGCAGCAGTCGCACTTGCGACTGGGCCCAGGAGTTCCGCTACTGCAGGGGGGGGCGCTGCCCGCCCGTGTGAGACACCCACCTGTCTGCCAGTGTGAAGGGCCCACGCCTGCCCGTCTGCCTGTCCATTTGTTCCGCCGCGGGGAGGAGGGGGGCTTTCACCTGCTGGCCGCTGAGGGAGGCTGAGCTGAGAGTCTGGACCGCCCCGCCTATACTCTCCACTCCAAAAAGAATCCATGTAGAAAGGTGGGGGCGGACACTGAAAAAGAAAGTCAGCTGACACCAATCGCATAAAGGGGGAGGAGCACGTCCGAGACTACGCATGCTCAGAAACGAACGAAAGTTACAAAAATATTCAAAACATTACGTCACTTCTGACGTTGAATTCGGTCATACGAAAATTTTTGTATTGTTAGTACGCTCTTCACTTTCGACACGAGACAAGCTTCCAACAAAAAACGTACTTTCTGTTGTCCGAAAATCAGATCGTGTGTACGAGGCTTTACTGATACCATGCCTTTACCACCAAACAAATGATGAACAAATCACTGGACGACTGCACTTCCGATAAGCATGCTTCTTTATTGAAGAATTATAAAATCCATGAAGTCATATGGCAAACAGTGAGTACAGCGGATCAAGAGATGGACACAAGGCTAATGCATTTCACATAACAAGTGGACACTTAATCATAGCTACATGTGTAGTGCTGGTATGCTGTATATATGTGGATCCAAGGCCACCCCAGAAGGTAGGGCTAAAGTGATTAACAAGGCTGAAACCTATCAGCCAATTGAAGGTCCAAAGTATCCACACTCACAGCACAAAACAGACCCTAAATGTGATTTGCCAGTAGATAATAGTGGGGAGACAAAAACCTCTGCATTGTAGTGATTAACAAAGTTAATAAGGTATATATCTCAAACCACATACATATACACCAACACTCATAATTCACTCAATAAAAAGCGAATATGTGTACAGGCGGTCCCCTAGTTACAAACATCCGACTTACAAACGACTCCTATTTACAAACAGAGGGAGACAACAGGAAGTGAGGAAATCTACCCCTAGGAAGGGAAATTCACTCCTTTAAGAGTTATTATGGGAAAAGGGGTCTCCACTGAGGCTTTGTCCCCAATCTTTGTTTCCACAACTCAAAATTTTCAAAATCCAATTTTCATGGGGACAAAAAGTTAGGTAAAATTTTCTAAACAGAAGCACAGACAGCAAAACAAACATTACAGGGGTGTTTACCCCTTCCCTATACTATACAAAAAATGTAAGTTTTTTTAGCTGGAGCTACACTTAAAAAATGTACCTGTTCTGACTTACAAACAAATTCAACTTAAGAACAAACCTACAGACCCTATCTTGTTTGTGACCCGGGGACCGCCTGTATATACATAAAATCAAAGAAGATGAATAAAAAGGGAAATGTTTTCAAAAAGATAGTGGTGTCAATATATGTAATGAAAATAAAGGGAATCAATACATGTGTATATACTTTGACCCTAGAAGCCCCATATCCATAAGAGAGTGACTATAGACAAAAAACACCAACAATTGACAGCACTCTAGATAGATAGTCAGCCGAACCATATAAAATAGAGCAGGAGATGTATAATTATATGAATATACATAAAGGAAACAAAGAATTGTTGCATGTAGGAAAAAAGTATCAATTGAATGGATGTTAATATGTATATATGCAGTCGCATGCGCATTCCCAAGCCACATGATGCATGTGGAATGAACAATAAGAATGCATGAACCGCTGAAATATGGGTATATAGGATACTGAAATGTAAGAACCATATACCAACGTCACTGAGCCATAGGATGGTAAACACGGGATGGACAAAGTAGATGCACAGACCACTACAATGAAAATAGAGTATAGGATACTAAAGTACAAAGACAATAGCTTAACATTACTCTATACTGCGCATTAGAAAGAACATGAACATAAATTGGACACCAGTCCAACTCAACAAGGCATGGTGGGACATCCCACCTATTGATAAAAGTGGGACACATCCCACTCATGATTCATTCCCATAGGTTTTCTAGTGTCCAAATGGAAGACCCAATATACCTCTTTCTGGCAATGAATGCCAAACTTGTCCCAACCTCTTTTGGGCATGACCACTTTTTCCAAACCCTGGATAACTAAACTAGATGTGTCTTTATTATGAATTGTAATCCAGTGTCTTGCGACATTAGTGCTATGGTCCTTATCAATGTCATACAAATGGCCATATAGTCTGTCTTTAAGTCTACGGGTAGTACGCCCCACATATTGTAGGTTACATAAATTGTAGGTAATGACATATGCTATATATCTTGTATTGCAATTAATAAGTGATGAAATCTTATTGTATTGAATTATTGTATCTCCTATTTCTCTTAACATTCCTATCAGATAGCAGTGAGTCCCGTGGAGTATTCTTCGCTATGTGTCTGGCTCTAGATATAACAGAGACTGAATAGCCTCTCTCCCCAAACCTGATAGCCATGCCATCAGCCTCCTTTTTGGTACAGATCCTTTAAACTCTAAGGAACTGTCCAACCGGGACACTCCTTATAGTATGATTCGGATGGTTCAAATCAGTCCTCAAGAGGGCGCTCCCAGCAGAAGGTTTCCTATAGAGATTGGTAAGCACTCTCTCCCCATCATTGGATCGGCCCATAAACTGCAGGTTGAGATCATTGTCATTGAGATAATCCAACCATCCCTCCAAGTCTACACTGTCATCAGCTATGAACAGTAGATCGTCAATATAGCGATAGTAAAGAATAGTCTCTTTCCTGCGAGGACTACCACATCCAAACATGCGGGACCTCTCCCACCAACTCATGTATAGGTTAGCCATGGGGGGGGGAAGAACTTGGCACCCATAGAAGCCCCGCATCTTTGGAGGTAGTAGTCCCCATCAAACATAAAAAAATAGTGTGTTAATAAATATTCTAAGCTCATCAATATGAACTCCTGAAGGGAGGAGGGCGAACACTGACCCGATTTAGCCAGAAAAAAGAAACCACTTTTAGACCTAAGGTATGGGGAATGGAGGAGTATAAGCTGGAAACACCAAAACTGAACCGAGGAAAAGGTGAACAGCTCCAGAACACCCGGCTCTCCCAGCAGTATCACAGTCCCAGAGGGTGCAGGTTCAAGATGCCTGATCAGATATGCAAAAAGAAACTCCGGACGACCGCACTCCTTTGCAATAATTTAATGAATCCAAATCCATGTGTACAGACAAGAGAAGAATTGCTAACGCGTTTCACGCCAACCTAGAGGCGCTTACTCATAGCTGACCAAAACTGAACCAGCTATATCTATCTTTATATACAAAACCCTCCAGACCCATTAGCAACTGTTTCGTATCCCAAAAATAACCTGGCAAGCTGACCACTAAGTGCTGCAATTGCTGATCAGTCCATTGACCAAGCCTCTCCTTTAACCATCCAATGCCTGCTACGATCGGCCTGCCAGTAAGGGGATTTAACCCCTTATGTATCTTCGGGAGATGGTGGAATATGGGCATAACTGGATACTCAGGTATGAACATGTCTCTTTCCTTGCAAGAAAAAAATGCCAATTGCAACAGCCCTATCAAGCAAAGCAGACAATTCAGTTTTGAAAGCTCTGCAGATCTCATCCCTACCCCACAGATCTGCGGTGGTGGTGGGGGGATGGGATCAGTAAGAGTCAGAGGTGGTGGTGGCACTGATGCCAGCCCCCCTCAACACCACTGCTGCCACTGATGCCACCCCCTCAACACCACTGCTACCACTGATGCCACCCCCTCAACACCACCGCTGCCACTGAAGCCACCTCCCTCAACATCACCGCTGCCACTGATGCCACCCCCTCACCGCTACCGCTGCCACTGATGCCCCTCCTCACCACCACCGCTGCCACTGATGCCACCCCCCTCACCACCACCGCTGCCACTGATGCCACCTTGTATCTGTACAAGTATGGACTCATAGGTCAATACGGGTATAAGGTGGTAGAGGGCTTCTATGTATTCCCCAATTTAGGGGAATGACCGTCCGGCTAGCATCGTCCGTAACCTACCAATTTCCTCTCCG
>BLSH010284905.1:37304-57482 GCA_018402905.1 Glandirana rugosa | reverse complement strand
GTTTTTCAGCCTTTCTTACCTTGGCCATGTCTCTGAGTATTGCACACCTTGTGCTTTTGGGCACTCCAGTGATGTTGCAGCTCTGAAATATGGCAAAACTGGTGGCAAGTGGCATCTTGGCAGCTGTACGCTTGACTTTTCTCAGTTCACGGGCAGTTATTTTGCGCCTTGGTTTTTCCACACTCTTCTTGCGACCCTGTTGGCTATTTTGAATGAAACGCTTGATTGTTCGATGATCACGCTTCAGAAGCTTGGCAATTTTAAGAGCGCTGCATCCCTCTGCAAGATATCTCACTATTTTTGACTTTTCGGAGCCTGTCAAGTCCTTCTTTTGACCCATTTTGCCAAAGGAAAGGAAGTTGCCTAATAATTATGCACACCTGATATAGGGTGTTGATGTCATTAAACCACACCCCTTCTCATTACTGAGATGCACATCACCTAATATGCTTAATTGGTAGTAGGCTTTCGAGCCTATACAGCTTGGAGTAAGACAACATGCATAAAGAGGATGATGTGGTCAAAATACTCATTTGCCTAATAATTCTGCACACAGTGTAGTAACCAATCAGCTTCTAACTTCAGCTTGTTCAATTAAGCTTTTACAATAAAACCTAGAAGCCGATTGGTTACTATGCACAGTTGCACCACATTCAGTGTGCACCAGTTTAAGTAAACCAACCCCAATGGGTGTCATAAAAGTATGGCGTAGCCAATCACAAGATGATCCTGGATCAACAACAGCAAGACCAGATGTGTCCATATGTGTATAAGATTACTCCCTTTGCAATATATATATATATATATATATATATATATATATATATATATATATATATATATATATACTAAAACGTACAGTAATAAAATCCCAAAAATATTGAACAGATAAAATAAAACTTAAATAGCAGCTAACATGTTTCTAGGAAACAATTCAAAAGTTCCATATGGAATGTGCAGCGCTAAGTGACCCTTACTAGTATAATTATCTCAAGCAATTTATAATCAGTATAACACAGATATCATCATGTGACACATCAATGACCTATACACCCCCAACACAAGTGTATTTAATTGAAGTGTAATAAAGTCCAAGTGGTAAATAAGCAGCTTCTGTAAACTGTCTGCTTCAGTTCACACTCCAAGCTATGTGGGCAATGTGCATTTTTCCTCATACATCAATGCTTTCATGAAGTGCAGAGATTACAATGATGATCAGCAAGAGAACTGAGTGGTTCCAACAGTGATCCACACCTCTCAGGAAATGCACTCACCATTTTTTGGAACTGAACTAAAGGTCAGTTAGGTCAAGCTTGATTGCACCCCTTAAAAGGTTAAAGATGGAATTTGGTCTGCCCAACCTCCATTCCTCTTAGAGAGTCATTCTTAGAAGGAAGAAGATGTTCAAATGCCAAAATAGTGTAAAACTGTAAAAAAAAAAATGTATTATAAAAACATATAACTCTCACTTACAAATAAAATGCACCACAAATCCATACACAAGGAACAGCATATGCAGAATCTCTATTGGTGCACTGTCGCAGGCTCAGCTGACACAGCACTCCTTACTCCTACCAACCAATCACAGTCTCAGTGTCACTTCTGCTTCTGGCATATGACAACGTCAGTCTCTGCCTTATCTCTCCCTCCTGCACTGAGATTGAGTGATAAGGAGGCGAGGCGCTTAATACAGGAAGCTCCCATATATGTGAGCTAACATTGAAGATATGGAAAATGTGAGTGGATATCTGTCTTTTCTAAATAAATGTTGATTTTATAAAATGATATTGCGCAGTGATCCGTTTCTATACCATGTTGAGCATGACCCAGGAGAGAGGGACAGCGCTACTGTGAACCATGCCCCGGGCTGTGCACTACATCTGAAAGATATTAACCTATAAGGCTTCTATTGACCCTGGTGGCTCTTCCTTGAGTGGCCACATCTCACAGATGTGAAGGGTGGAGGTGTTTGAATAATATATTGGATTGATTCATTGCACTACATACTGTATATATGGAGTAAAAGAGAAAAGAGGGACATTTATCTTTTTGGGACTTTCTTTCTGTTGCACTTTTGCACTTTATATGAATATATATATATATATATATATATATATATATATATATATATGAATTTGTTTATATCTTTTTATTATCTGTTATAGTTTTGTGGTAATTAATGTATGTAATCAAATTGTGAATAAGCGCACTATTGTTTGCACTTTACAGTTTCTGCCTTATGTCTTACGTCATTCCAACTTCATCAGAGGCTTGGAGACTGGCATTCCTCACCATTTAACTTACCCTTGGCTTACAATCTCCTAGGTACAGTAAGTAAAATTCTCATCCTATGGATCTGGCCTTTAGGATTTTACATAACTACATAGGATGACGACAGCTAGATAAACCACTGCAATCTGTGTCCTTAAAACAGAAAATAGTAATAGTAATTAGTTTATTATTTTCTCTGGTTATCTCTACATATCTCCAGATCCAAACATTGGATGCACTTCTTCTAATAATTCCACCATCTCACCCCCCACCATAACATTACAATGCCATCTATATATGTCTTGAATAATTTCAATTTGTTACTCTTGTTTTTAAGAAATTCACCATACTATTATTTGGACATGAATATATTGACTATGCTTGGGAAAATGTTTTCCCCATGGCTACCCATGTTTTCTGCTTATAGAAAATATCTTCATGCCACAAAATATGCCTCTTTAATAAATTCCTTTTGAGCAGAACCCAAATCTCTAGTCCCTTCCATAACCCATCTGGTCACCCTTACAACTTCTATATGACTAAAAATTGCATATAGGAGGCTGACATCCACAGTTACCAATTTACCTCACACAGCTTATATCCAATCTAACCGCCTACAAAAATCTGTAATAAGCACTTTTTGTCTTTCAAGTATGTTTCCACAGACTACACTAACCGTGGTACAAAAATATCTACATACTTCCCTAACCTAGAGACCAAAGGACCAATGCCATTTGCTATTGGTCTCCTTAATGGGTTCATTTTATGTTTAGGTACCATGGGAAGATAATAAATAATATGTATGTTACAGCCAATAATCTTGCCATTTCTCTTTGACAGGCTTCCTTGTCCAGAAATACTATTCCACCTCCTTTGTCCACTGGTCTTATCACCACATTTTCATATTCTACAAGTCTCTCTTTCCATTTATATGTGGGGACTATTGGTTTAGAGCATTAATATACAGTGTGTATCAAATGTCTTAGGATTTTTATCCAGGAAAATTTGATTGGGTGGTGGCTATTTGTTTAGACTAGAGAATACATTTACTCACATATGAATATTAATATATATATCAAATTTGTTAAGATTTTTATCCAGGTAAATTTGATTAGGTGGTGGCTATTAGTTTGGAGAATATGTTTCCTCACAAATAAATATTAATATGAAACCACAGTAAACATTCTGTCATGAAACCACAGCAAATGTTCATGTCTTACCTGTTGCCTACCAGAATGCATGGGTCCAGTTAAAGGCCGGGCCTCCCTCAGCTGTGTGCTTTAGTAGGCCCTCCTCAGCTGGTCTCCACCCCAATTGGAAACAGGATATAACACCTGGCAGTGCAAGCCTGCATTGCTGTTCAATGTTGGTCTGCGTTTGGCTTTGTGTGTGATTGGTCCCATTCTTATTCTGTGTACCTATCTTTGGCTTGTCTGACCCTCCCTGCCTGCCGGTTACCCCGACCTTCAGCTTGTCCTCTGTTCTCCTGTCTGCTTGATACCTCGACCTTGGCGTGCCTCTTGTCTGTCCCTGTCTGCTTGTAGCCCTGATCCTTGGCTCTTCCACTGACCTTCTCTTGCTCTGCTGCTTTCTTTCAATTCACCTGTAGCCTGCTGTGAGCGTGTGCTGGGGACCCTTGGGCTAACCTGGATCCAGTTGCAGCCAAGTCCATCCTCACCACCAGAGGCTATGGTGAACACCTGCTGGCTCTTAGACTCCGCGCCCTGGGGAAACCTATGCGCTAGTACCCTGTGCTATCCATGTCAGGGTCCCAGCAGTCCCGCTTCCCTGCACCATCCTGATCCCTGCTCACAGCAGTCAGCTATAGGTCCACAACCTTGCAGCGCACTTCGCAACCTTAGCATGCGCTTCACACTTCAGCGGTGCGATTCACACTCCTGCGGTGCGCATCTGTCCCATGACCCCAGGTGCCGTCACATAAATAATGTATTAAATTTGTTAAGATTTTTATCCAGGCAAATTTGATTAGGCGATGGCTATTGGTTTGGAGAATATGTTTCCTCACAAATAAATATTAATATATGTATCACATTTGTTTACTAACATATGCATATTAATATACAGTGTGTATCAAATTTGTTAAGCTTTCTATCTAGGCAAATGTCAAGCCTTTTTACAAAATGAACAATTCTTCCCTATGTAATGATTATCTAATGTTTCATATGAGAGGAGTGGAGGTTGGACAGACCAGACAAGGCTGTTTATTTACCACTATAGACTGATAATGGACTTTTTTGCACTTACATTTGATACACTTGTGTGGGGTGTATATATCAATGTTGGGCCACATGCTAATATCTGTGTAAAACTAACGTAAAAAAAAAAATGTATGACTGGCTCTCTAGGCACTGAAACACACATGCACCAGTCTAAAAGACTGGTCATAAACGTATGCATGCAGGTAACATGAATGTATGCTATCGTATGCAAAATTCAGCATAATTGTTTTGTGTCTGTATATCTACACATATCGCACACTGCCACATATTGACCAACCTAGCACTGACACACCATCACCATCTCTTCACGAGCACTGCATTTATCTATACTTAAAATTCAGCATATGCACTTCTCATTGGAATCTGTATGCCAAGCACCAATGAATGGAATCTTGTACACTAACTAGTTCTTGAACTTCTGTGCATGCATTGTATTTTTCTGATTTTAGAGCAGTTAATGCGCGGGCAAAACCAGATCATTGAATGTTTTATTTGTTGCCTGATGAATGTATGGCTGACATTATACTGAGTGTTATACAGTACTAAGGGCTTATTCACACTAGCAGTTGGGGACAGTAAAACCTTGCAGTTGAGCTGTGTTTTTAATGCCCCCCAACCACTCCCTTTATAGCTACACAGGCAGTGGCTAGGGGTGTATACATGCAGCGGTTGTGATGCTTTGATTTACCGGCCTCAGCAAGAATTATTCCCCTGTTGTTTTCAGCAGATGTAGTGCCTGCTCAGCGCGACCCATTCAAGTGAATGGCATGCTAGTGTGAGGTTCAAGGGGTTTAGGCAGGCAGTGAGGATGTGTTGTATTGCCAAACACAGATCGCTTTTCAGAAAGCAAAGCAAGTGTGAATGAGCACTGAGTGTTTCACAGATGTTCACTTAATGCAGACAGAACAGCTCAACAAAACTTTTCAAGCATCTTAGAGTTAGTGTACACAGTTAAGATACTTTTATTGCTTATTATACATACAGTATGTCTGAAATGTGTTGCATGCATCCAGGGCCTTTTCACATCAGCCTGATTTGCTGTGGTGTATTAAGCGCATGCGCTTTAACGCGCGTTGTGTAACAACTTACTGTGTGTTGCATTAGGGCAACCCATTTATTTGAATTATCTGCCCAACTCACCACAACAGACCAAAAATCGCACATGCAGCATTTGTGCCAGCATACTGCACTGTAATACACATCCATCAACAAGCTGCATTGGAGTCCCATTAAGAATGTCTCTGCATACCTAGCAGTGATTAAGGCCTCATACACACAGACGTTTCTAAAAAAATAAACAGAACGTCGGGCCCGACATCAAGGAAAAAAATCTGCGTTTTTCGGCGTTATGCATCGGCTTATTAAGCATCGGCGTCAATAGGCGTTTTTAAAAAAAAATCATCCCTCTGCTATTTTTCAACCTAAAAACATCAGCGTCAAAAAACACCGGTTAACGCCGGTACAGTATTAGTTGCCGTTAGTTGGCGTTTTGCAGCGTCGGCGTCAAAAAACGCCAAAACGTTACAGCCTCAGAACGCGCTGGCCGTGGGTTCTAGTTTCATCTCACTAACGCCAACGCCATCTACAGCTCAAAAAGTTGGCGTTTTTATGGGGCCATTGACTAACATGGAGAGCTGCAAAAACGCCAGAAACCGACGGCGTCAAAAAACGTCCGTGTGTATGAGGCCTTATAGTTGATAGATATAAGCAGTACTGTGTTATGAAGGCATCAACTGGGCAGCTACAGTTATTTGCTTTCTTCAATTATCACTTCAAAAGCATTTTTCATAAAATCGACTACAAATAAAGACACAATAGAATTCAAGCAATTCAGTAACACCTACTGTCAGTAGTTTACAAGAGAATTCTATATAATATTTGTGAAATGAATGAGTAAAAGCAGTACAAATACAATCAATAGGTATTCTGTCTGAACTCAGAAATATTTGCAAGTGTAAGAGAAAAAGGCCACGAGAATATCACGGCTAGCACGTGCTGGGACCTATCTCTGAGTAAACAGAAGAAACTTAGAAACGCCACAGGAAATGTTGTTTTATGTGGGATCAAAGCAAATTCTGCCACTGATTACAGGGGTGTAAATGATGTTGGTCTCTGTGATTCCTAAGTAATGCACAAGTCCATGAAAAACAAATGATGACATCCTTTCTGTGCATGTTGCAGAGGGAAAACAAGCAACAACAACAAAAAACCTATAAAAACATATACTGTAATATATAAAATGTACTTTTCTTTTTCCAAACAAGATATATTGCTTTCATTTTTTGGTACATACAGTATAAGAATAGAACAAACATATGATTATACAATTGGGGTGTTGTAGGAATCAGCATAAGAAATAATACAGATATACCAATTTGCTAACCGAGACGCCGACAAGGAAGGCAACATATGTCAAGGATCTGACAATAAACAACAAGTAACTGGGTAGATCCCAAACAAATAATTATGGTATTTGAAGAATTCAAAAAGAGAAAAAAATAGGCGGTGGGGGGTAAATAAGTGCAAACCATATCTGTCTAAGGAGGGCGGATATGTCAAGGGTATAGAAAGTGCAAAAAAGATTACAATACTTTCTTATTTATAATGTACAGTATATATATGGTATATAGCTTTTTCTCTCTCTCACCCTAAAGCCTCGTACACACGGGATGACGATCATACGACCGATCGTCTCAAATCGTATGTTGGCTGTTGTATCTAGCATACTGACTGCACTACACGATCGTACGACCAAAGAAAGAAAGTTCAGGTGCATGTAATTAGCATCCGGCCATTCCTGACTTCTGAGCATGCGTGTTTTGCACAATACAACTTGTTGTACCAACTGCTCTGTACACACGATAAAACAGTTGTATGACCGCTTGTTGGTACTACCAAGTTTTCTAGTCTGCTCATACAACTCCCGTTGTACGACCGTCGTACGTCGGCTGTTCTAATTGCGCGTACTAACGATCGATTTTGCATACAACGGTCATTTGTATGACCTGTTGTATACGATCGTCGTCCTGTGTGTACGAGGCTTTACTATTGATTGTCATCTGCTGTTGCTTCCACTCTGATTCCTTAATTCATTACACTACACACCACTCTACCTTTCTTATCACCCCAAATTGCATCAACTATGTAAATCCCATCTATTGTTTTTTGTTTGTTTATTTATTTATTTATAAATAAATAAAAATGTACCATTTTTTGTAATTTATTTGTTTTTGTATTTTCACATGTTTTGTATTTGTTTGTACATTTTTTTATTTTTGTTATTTTTTTTATAAATATCTAAAATGCTTATCTAAACAAATGATCTAATTTATCTAGTCTCTATACGTTTAACTAAACTAAAACCTTTGGAAAAATAAATAAACATTAAATATCCATGTGTATACTGCTATCATTTTTTAAACACATTTTTTATAATATAGAATTCACCATGACTAGTTTATGACATGTCACAATATGCAGCAACAGTATCATTTTTCAGACCGTAAGGGCTCGTTAACACTTGCTTTGGCTTCAAGCACATTAAAGCCCCATACGTATGTGTTTTTGAGGCTTCGTTAGTGCTTCAATGATGGCTTCGGTGGTGCTTCAATGAGGGCTTCGGTGGTGCTTCGATGAGGGCTTCGGTGGTGCTTCAATGAGGCTTCGGTGGTGCTTCAATGAGGCTTCGGTGGTGCTTCAATGAGGCTTCGGTGGTGCTTCAATGAGGGCTTCGGTGGTGCTTCAATGAGGCTTCGGTGGTGCTTCAATGAGGCTCTTTTGAAGCCTTGTTGAAGCTTGGTAAATGCCCTGTGTGTTTGTTGATATCTCACACCTGCAATTTCTCCAAAACAAAGCGAAGCTAACGCTGAATTACAGCCTCTGAAAAACCACAGGTGCTTCAAGCAAGTTTCAAACAAGCTTTGTCATAGACTTCTATGGAGGCGTGAAAGAGGCTTTGAAGCCTGGCTAAAGCTACATGGGATATCATTTTTGATGCAAAGCTGAAGCGATGCAAAGCCAATGCATTGTGTAAACAGGACTGTAAGCTAACAATTTTATTTAGTGAGTTTTAACTGGCGTTAACAGAGCTTTAACAAAGCGTGTCTGACGCACTGTTTTGAAGCAAGTGTAAACGAGCCCTTAGGGATTGTCCTTGAAATCAAGTCTGCATTCTCTGCATTACGGTAAAAACCTTGCATTGCCTGTTATCCCCCCTCCCTCTTCCTCTCCATAAGACCCCATATACACTATCCAACTTTTGTTGTCAGATTTCCTTCAGATTTACTAAAACCATGTAGTGCAAGGGCCTGCCTGATTGCATGCAAATTGAAACTCCTAAGGTTTGACCTCCTATTATATGGTTTTGGTAAATCTGAAGGAAAAATCTACAGGTAGATAGATTGGATAGTGTGTATCCAGCTTAACACTTACCTGAGTTCTTTATTGATCAATCGCTGTGCCCAGCTGCAAGTCTTCTCTCCCCTCTTCCTGGTCTCACAGGCTTTGCTAATAACAGCAGGGGCCATTGACTCCTATTGTTGTCAATCAAATCCTGTGAGGAGGGAGTGTGGGATAGGGCTGAGCCATGCTGTGTATGTCTGTGGATGCACACAGCCTGGCTTGGGAACACGCCCACATGTTTGCCCCCATAGCAAGTGGTTTGCTATGGGGGGCACACATAGAAGAGAAGGAGTGGAGAGTGCCAGCAGGGGACCCCAGAGTAGGAGGTAAGCAGCCATTCTGTGCAATACCATTGCATAGAGCAGGTAGTTATAAACCTCTTCTTTATTTCAAAGTGGTAATAAACCGTGGCTGTTGTAAAAAAAAAAAAAAAAAAAATACATACACCTGAAAGGCTATGGCATAATGTGCTTGTATGCATCACAAACGAGCACGTTATGAAATACTCACCATGAGACAAAGCCCTCCAGTGCTGTGCTGTCACTGCTGAGAGGGCTGGCATCTTCCCCCGGTCTTTCTTCCAGGTTTGCCCGCTCTGGCTATGTGATTGGCTGGAGTAGGGATGACGTCACTCCTTGGCTCTGGCACAAAGCTCTGAAGGTATACCGGACCTTCAGAGCGTATGCGCTGGTGATGTAACTGGCTGCATCCAGGGTGAATATCTCCTAAACGGTGCACGTTTAGGAGGTATTAATTTTACCTGCAGGTAAGCCTTATTCTAGGCATACCTGTAGGTAAAAATGACCATGCGGAGTTTACTACGGCTTTAATTTTAAAAAATGTGACTTTACAATCGCTTTAAACCCTTTACTGGTCCTTGAAGTGGGTTTTAATGCCTGGGAGGCAATGTGGCTTCTGTATCATGTGACCACTGTGATTGGCTCTCACATGATCAGGAGTCCCTCCAGCTGTCTGCCAATCAGGCACCTTAATCGAGACAGTTCAGTCAGGGTGCTGGAATCGTGCAGTAAGCACACTCTCGGCACATAACCTCATGCCACCGTGAATGTATATGGGTGGTGGCTAACCTTTTGATCCCTTTCACACTGGGGCCGCGGCCGCGTTAGTGGTAAAGCGTTGCACATTTTAGCGGAGCTTTACCGCTGTTTAAGCAGCCGCTAGCGGGGCACTTTTAATCCCAAAGAAGGGGTTAAAAACGCCTGTGTTGCAGTGCTTCCAAAGCGCTCCCAACCCGCCCCAAAGATGCTGCTTGCAGGACTTTTCCTAACGTCCTGCAAGCACTTTGCCCCAGTGTGTAAGCACTTGGGCTTTCACTCTCGGGCGGCATGGGGGGCAGATCTAAGGTGCTTTATAGGCGTTATTTCTTGCGCTAAAACACCTAAAAACTGCCTCAGTGTGAAAGGGGTCTTTTTGCCACCACTTATATAGGTTAAGTAATCAGCAAGAGGTTAAGGAAAATTCCAAATTTCTTATTTTCATTTTATTGTTGCATTTGCTAAAGAAGATTTATCTAAAAGAGTGTTTTCTTAAACCTGTCTTCAAGGACCACTAGTGCATTTTATTTGCTCAGATTCACAGGGAAAGCAATTACTACTGCTCTTATAAAATGTCACCAAACAATGCAGCCATGCTGTTACTTTCAGAGACAGCCATAAAGGCTGCCACTGCTGAGTTCCCACTGCCTGGCTACCAAACAGATCCTCCGGCTTCATTGTTTCCCAGAACAAGAACAAATATAAGAGAAAATTATAGGCAATTACAAATGTGGGGCTAATAATTGTCCATGTTGCCCTTGTATCATCAGGGATGATCAGATTCGATCCAACATTAGTGGTAGTATAATTTTGGTATCAGAACATTCCTAAATTGCAACACCAGGTATATCATTATCATTTATTTAATTACAAGCAAAGTATGTGGAATTCAATATGTTGGACGTACCATAAGAAGACTAAGAGCCGGTTCACACAGGGGCGATCCAACCTCAGGGGCGACTTAAGCCGCCCCGCACAGAGCGACTTCAGTGCGGCTTGCAAACGATTTCTGTAATAGAAGTCAATGCAAGTCGCTTGAAGTCAGAGCAACTTGAGTCACTCCTATTAGAACGGTTCCATTGCACTGCATGGAGCGTGACTTGTCAGGCGACTAGGTCATCTGACAAGTCGCCCCTGTGTGAACTGGCTCTAAGGGACAGGTTGCAGGAACATGTTTATTAAACCAAAATGAAACATACCACTAATGTTGCAAAGCACTTCAATGAGGCTCATGATGGAGATACATCCCTAATACAGATACAGACCATAGAGAAAGTAATCTAAGAGAGGGTGAAATATTTTGGATCTTCGCTTTATAGATCAGAATTCCCAACGGTTTGAACTTTGAGTGGGATCTGACACATTTTTGTAGCTAAATGGTAAATCGGATCTATTTTTTGGGTGGGAATATCTAGCTTTTTTGTTTACTTCTTCAGGGGTACCAGTGAACGGATTTAATTCTAGCAATAATCTAAACTTGTTTGCTTTAGGTCACCTTTATTCATGCATATATATATATATATATATTCTTTTGTGCATACATTCTCCACAATTTTGAACATATGTTTAAATTTTTAAATATCTATGTTTTTTGTTCACTTTCAAGTTTATGTTTATTTTTTTGTGTCGTCACTTACTATACCATGAGCTTCATTTCTGTGCAGGGGGAGTGCTGATTGGTACTTTTGTGTATCCTTACTGCACATATGTGAAGCTCGAGATAATGGTTGCAGTTAATTGTGTACACCTGTTTCACCATTCAATATTATGGTATATATATATATATAGAGTGTGCAGACTGCATTGCTTTGTGGTATTGATAAAGCATGAATTATTGTGTGAAACACATCTACCTATCTTTTCCCTCCCCTGCCTTATCAGCATTAGTTGTTTTTATGAATATTGTACAGGAATAAAGCCGTTTTTGCAAGGATTGAGTGTGCAGCCATCCTATTTTTTGTGTTCTAAAAACAAATACAAGATGTTCTGACTTTGCTTTGTTTTCCCTGATATGCATACAGTGGGTGTAGAAAGGAATGGCCCCCTTTAAAATATTCACATTTGGTTGCTTTGTAGCCTGAAATGAAGACAGACTCAGTTTTTGTTTTATTCAGTGGTATTTATTTATAACATCCAAGTGAAAGATATAACATGTCAGAAAAAAAATAAAATTCAATAACAGAATCAGTGAGTTGGAAAAATGATCACACCCCTCCTAAAAATTACTTGTAAACTCAATCAGGTGTAGCTAATCACCTTCTCAATGGCACACAAAGCCATTTAACTTTCAGATGTGGTCATTTTGATTAGTTCAGCATGAAAAGTGCTTCCCTGGAGCATTTCAGTCCCTGGTAGTGCAACTGAAGCAAACAATCAACTATAGGTGGCAAGGCACTGTCAAAGGCACTGGGAAGGTTGCTAGAAAAAAAGCCACTCCTCAAGAAAGGCCACATGCAGTCACTGAGCTTTGCCAAAACAAACCTTGAAGATTCTGAGGCCTCATGGAAAAAGATGTTCTGGTCAGATGAGACTACAATTTAATTATTTGGCCTCAACACCAAACAACATGTCTGGTGAAAATCCAATACAGCTCACCGTTCAAATAACACCATTCCTACAGTAAAGCATGGAGGTGGTAATATCCTGTTATGTATATCATGTATGTGTTTGTGGGTGCATGTATGTGTGGGGGTGCATGAATGTTTGTGGGTGCATGTATGTGTGTGTGGGTGCATGTATGTGTATGGGTGCATGTATGTGTGTGTGTGTTCATGTATATGTGTGGGTGCATGTATATGTTTATATATATATATGTATGTACTTATATATACAGTATATGTGTATGTGTTTATATATATGTGTATGTGTGATTACATATAGGTATGCACATTCTATGTATGCGCTTTTAATCCTGACCCCCTATGTGTGCAATCAGAACTATTTTTTTCCCCGCTTGTTCATAGTACCAGCAGAAAAATGCTGTTCCTCTGAAAAACAATCCATGCTCAGATCACTTTTCAGAGGCATTTAACAGCCGGTAAAGAGGCAATCTTTTGCCTCCTGACCGCCTGTTTTAACCCTCTAAATGCATCATCACTATGCTGCAACTGCATGCAATGCACACAGTTGTGGAGTGATTGCAGTGCAGCCTCATTCACCTAGGGGTATACTTCAAGGGTGGAAACAGATTGAGAAACACCGGCCTAGAGGAGTCGATCTCTTCATTTTCCTCCTGCAGCCACTGAATACCTGCGAGAGGGAGAGGAGGAGAAGTGGGGGGGAAATTAAGAGATTGGTTCCTATATATGCAGCCACATGCATGAGACCGGGCCTTGGTGTTCCACCACTGAGCTTTAGAGGAAAGGGCCCTGTCTGGGGGTCAGGGAGGCCCTTCATGGTTTCTTGCATCGGGGCCCTGAAGGTTCTAGTTACGCCACTGATAGGGGTGTTTCTCTGTAGCAAGCACTGGAGCACTTGTCAGGATAGAAAGAAAAATTGATGGGGCAAAATACTGTCAAATTTTTGTGGAAAATCTGTTGCCCTCTGCCACAAAGTTGTCAATGGGAAGAAGGTTTACCTGCCAACATGACAATGACTCAAAGCACACAGCAAAAAATGAGGAAGAGGTGAATGTCCTTGCATGGCCTAGTCAGAGCCCAGACCTAAACCAAATTGAAGATATGTGGGATGACTTGAAGACTGCAATTCGCAAATGTAAATGAATTTGAGCAGTTCTGCAAAGAAGAGTGGGCAAATATTGCAAAATCCAGATGTGAAAAGTTAGTAGAGAAATATCCCAACAGACTAAAGGCTGTAATTAAAGCAAAAGGTGGTTCAACAAAATACTGACACGAGGGGGTGATCCTTTTTCAAACTCAGTGATTCTGTTTTTGATTTTTTTTTCTGACAGGTTGGTATTATATCTTTCAACTGGATGTTATAAGTTGCACTGAGTAAATACAGCTGGGGGGGGGGGGGGCTCAAAGGGGGGTGATTCTTTTCTTTACCCACTGTATGTATTCCAGGCCAGTGACTCAGAAGGTAGTATAAATAATAGTATAATAAAAGCCAGGCGGATAGCATTTTTCAAGAGGCCAGCTACAGCATCAGCAGTGTTTTTCTCAAGGAAATGTTATTTTAGAATGTTGGAGATGTAATGCAATATCCAATGATATAATGTCATACAGTATAATATAACGGAATGTTAGCAGTTTTGCAAGTTTTACGCATTTTATACATAGTGCATTAGCGTGCCGGAGGTTAAATCACTGTGGTATTAAATTCAAATGATCCAAAGAATTCTAATCTCTCTATTTTACCCATCTCTGTTCTGCTTCTTGTTGTTATATAGCAGATTACTCCATTTCTTCCAGTATATTACTACTACCTTTTTTTCCTGGATCATTGACTGTCCTTAGCATTAATGGAAAACAAAAGTTGCGCTGTAAATGTTTCCAGTCCACTGCATCCAACTTGTTATTCTGGTATTTTTTTTGCAAAGAATTTCATTTTTGAGCAAGCCCTAAAATATCACATAGGCTGGAATTATTTCAAAATGCTTTACTGTGTATCTATAGCTGAATTATTTTTGTAGTTTCGGATAGAGAAGGAAACCATTACAATCTCCATCCATTTTTTTTTAGCGGTCTGTGTCCCCAATGGATTAATTAACTTTCGCTATTTGTCCTGGTGTTCCTTGTGTCTGGGAAATACTACATTTTATATTTATGACAGTGACATCTAATATCCCTTTTCTTTTGTGAGATTTATTTTCACTTCCTGGTGTGTCAAAATGACAGGAAGTGAAGAGAATTCACCCAATGAGACTCAGAAAGCATAAAAAAATGATAAAGCTGTTAACCATTCAGTACTTTTTGGCTAGAGATTTACTTTAATATGGGAGTTGTTTATTCCTAGTGCATTTTAGGAATATTTTAATCCTAATAGTGACACATATCTGAATCAGAGCAGCATTGTGAATTGGCACAAATTTACTCTTGACCAGAGAACAAAAGCAAAGCACAATTTGATTTGGTGCTGGAAACAAAACTGCACAAATCACAAAGTGCATTCTGTTTTTTTTTTATGTTGGCCATCGACTTTTAGTCTGGGAAGTGATAACAAGTTCTGGTCTAAAACAAAATCCTATTCATGTACCTTCTATAACTCTCAGCCTCCTCCAAATCTCCAAATTCCCTTTTTTTGCTGCCGTGATCTGACTTTCTGTTAGAGGGTGGCTACATACGTTCTCCATGGTCCCACTGTATATGGTCACAAAGCCTCCTTCTCTTGCTCATACCTGAGATGGAGTATGGGTTTAGTAGTTGGCATAGAGAAGTGCACAGGACCACATCTAATGTGCACTTCTCATTCCAAACAAATAGAAGGGAAGGGGAAAAGGAGAAGTTCAGGGGCTCTTCTTACAAGGAGGCATAAAAACAGAGAAAGAAATTATTTTATGCAAAAATAGATTACAGGACCGTTAAGTAGTGAATGTGTATGGATAAGTGTGGGAGAATAAGTATATCATTTGGTGTCACTTTAAAGTGTATCGCTAGGCAAACTTTAGTTTTGGATGGCATGGGGGAAGGGTTAGAGCCTTTGTCATGTTTTCATGCTGTCTGTGTCCCTGATGGGAAGATTTACCACTCTTGTTAGTCTTGATGATCATTATCACCAAAACAAAAGGTAAGAGGAAACCCAAACGTTAAGGCCCCTTTCACACTGAGGCGCTTTCCTAGCGTTTTGTGCTAAAAATAGCGCTTCCAAAATGCTGCCCATTAATTCCAATGTACCTATTCACACTGGGGCTTCACGCTGGTGCTGCGTTTAAAAAAATCCTGCAAGCATGATTTTTTGTGCTTATTCCGAGCGCTAAAAATAGCGCATTAAAAACGCCCATATACATTGAAATGAATGTAAAACACTTTAAAAGCGTGTTAAAAGCGCCAGAAAAACACCCCGAGGTTGTGGAAAGGTCAAAATACCAGAAAGTAAACAGGATGTAATGTAGGGGAATGTGCTATTTATTTAATGCTAGCGATTCAAAAGCGTTTGAAAAGCGCTTGAAAAACGCCTGGGCGTTAGCGCTAATTCTAGCAAAAACGCTGTAATAGCGCTTGATGTTTTGCACACGTTTTTCAAACGCCTCAGTGTGAAAGTAGCCTTAGAGTTGTCCCCAGAACAAAAGGTAAGGAGAAACATGTAATGGGGACACCTGTTCTGGGGACAAATAAAGGAATTCTGGCGACTTTGTATGTAATATATCCAATTGGCTTATCAAAATCTATTCAAGAACATATCTGATTAGATAAAAAAAAATAATGGATTAATGGATTTTAAAGGTAGCCCATTTATTGTTCATTGATATTATAATATGTGGCCAACTTTAATCTATTTGACTATTTTTGTGATTTAAAATGTGGTTGCATATAGTTGAAATTACCTGAAAATTGCCATGTATATGGCCAACATATGTGATCCAAATATGTAGTATAAAGTTATACAATCAAGAGATCATTTCTTAGTCTGACAATGTTTTTATTTGAACTTATGTGGCATTAATTTGTTAAAGAGTGGCAACACAGATGTGATGCACCAAACTTGAATCACATTGGTTATGTGTGCAAGAATTATTGTTTATTACTTAACTTGACATTAAAGTGTTACTAAACCCACAACAGTAAATTCAGTCTGTGTATGCAGTAAAGCATGCTTGTTATACTCACTGTGGAACCTAAGGGGGCAATCCTCTGCATTCTGTAAAAAGGCTGTTTGATCCTGTCTTCTCTAATCCTCCCCTTCTTTTACTGTCCCCAATCCATCTCCTGATAAGACAGAGCCTTTGGTCACTCTGCACATGCTCAGTTTGGTGTGTATTGCTAGAAAGTTTTTCTTCTCTTGGGAGAGTGCATGTGATCAGCACAGGGTCAATCAGCACTGTCCAGACAAAGGGTCAGGGGTCCTGCATCCTCATAGGACAGGAGGAGTAGAATGAAAACTCCTCCTACAAGCTTTGACCAGACACTCATAGTATTCTATATACTGCTGATGAGAAAAGGTATTTAGCCGTTTATATTTACTAAAATAATTGCATGTCCATATTCTCTGTACTGTAGGAGACCAGATATAGGGAATGCAGGGTCCTGGGTTTAGTAACATTGACCAAAATCAAACATGACATGTAGGATACGGTCTGTCATTAGCAATAACACAATAGTCTTTGTTTTTATGACTGGCCAGTAAGTCTGTTGTTTTTCATCTTCCTTTAAGACCAAGCTGTCCAGCAAAAGTGGCAGTTAGAGGGTTGAGATAAACCATTTACCATTGATGTGGTGCTAACAATGATCAGCTTTTATTTATTTATGTAAAACTTTTATTCCAAAAGTAAAAAAATGTTGTAACTGCTTACAAAGTGTTATCTAGAGGTCAGCTTAAAGTGATTGTAAACTATTTTTTTAAAATAAACACACAGGTTTATATTTACCTGCCCTGTGCAATGGTTTTGCATAGAGCAGCCCTCGATCCCATGGGCGTCCGCAGGTAGGGGCAAGGGGGGGCAAGTGCCCCCCCCCCCTGGAATCAGGGATCACAAGGTGTCTGCGCAGATTGTGAGCAGGTGCTGGACAGTGCACAGGAAGGAAGATTACACTGTGGACGGCAGCCAGCAGGGCTTTTCATTGTCCGGTGTTAAGACAGCACTGACCTGCAGAACCTGCAGAAGCCTTTTCCAGGAGCCTGACCTGCCAATGTGAGTTATAGACAATTCATTTCTGTGGGGGGAAGAGAGCTCTGTGTGTGGGATTGGATATGTATACTGGCATAGCACACTCCTGGAATCTGAACCCTGTACATAGCACATGCCTGGAATCTGCACCCTGTACATAGCACACTCCTGCAATCTGCACCCTATACATAGCACACTCCTGGAATCTGCACCCTGTACATAGCACACGCCTGGAATGTGCACCCTGTACATAGTGCACGCCTGCTCTCTGCACCCTGTACATAGCACACTCCTGAAATCTGCACCCTGTACATAGCACATGCCTGGAATCTGCACCCTGTACATAGCACACGCCTGGAATCTGCACCCTGTACATAGCACACTCCTGGAATCTGCACCCTGTACATAGCATATGCCTGGAATCTGCACCCTGTACATAGCACATGCCTGGAATATGCACCCTGTACATAGCACATGCCTGATATCTGCACCCTGTACATAGCACACGCCTGATATCTGCACCCTGTACAAAGCACACGCCTGGAATCTGCACCCTGTACAAAGCACACGCCTGGAATCTGCACCCTGTACATAGCACACGCCTGGTATAAAGTCTGCCGTTTCCCCCTTTAAAATAAATAATTGCGAGTTGCGGCTAAGTCCCTCCCTGTCATGACATTATTGAAAGGGGCGGAGCATGGCTGACCTTAAAATGATGCCCCCCCTGAAAAAAGTTCTGGGGACGCCCATGGGTGGCAGCCCTGTAAGTAGAGCCTCAGAGCCCCACAAGAGCTCTGCCAAGCCCTGTCTGGAGGCAAAAGAGGATATCCAGGTGGAACCTTCCCCGGCAACAGTCCCGCAAGGGAGTAATACAGGCTGGCATCAACTAGTTTATGATGTATCTCAGGGCAGCGTTGCACTTGTGGCAGCGTGAGAGTCAGCCGTCTCGCCTTATAATAATAAGCCAACAACACAAGGTGATAGTCTGCCGCTCACCACCCATTAGAACTGTGCACCAGGCATCTGGGATCCTCCAGAAGAGTCAGCAGGGCTAGTAACAAGTTTGGTGCCCGACAGATTCACAGAGTAGGTTCCCATGGGACAAGCTCCACCCTTCCCTCCCCAAGGGATGCAGCGAACACCTTTGCCACCATAATGGCGGAGCAAAGCAAGAAAGTAACAAACAGCACTCACTTCTGGGTTCAAGGGTTAGTATGGCATCCATTGCAACTATTGTCTCATAGCAAGTTCCAAGATGAGAAAGTGGAAGGGGAAATGGAGAATAACAGCGTGGTTAGCGAGGCAAAGTATTTACCCATTGGGCTGCTTCCTCCGGTGATGTAAAGAAGCGGGTATTCTCTCTGTCGACGACCTGTAGGCGGGCCAGGAACAGTATGGCATATTTAATATTTTTAGCATGCAGGGATTGTTTGACTTAGTCGAATGACGTGCAAAGCTGCTGTGTATCCACTGAGAAGTCAGGGAAGAACATGAGCCTCGCGCCATCATGGCGGACATCTTCTGGGCCTCTCTATCTTTCACAGATTACAAAAAAATTGGGTATATATTGTGTTTTTTTAATTCATTAAAGTGTATTTTTGCAAAACCATTGCGCAAATACCATTTGACATAAAAAATTGCAACAATCTCCATTTTATTCCTTAGGGTCCCTGCTAAAAAAAATGTTTGATAATGTTTGGGGGTCATAAGTAATTTTCTAGCAAAAAAATACTGATTTAAACTTGTAAAACAGAAAGTGCCAGAAAAAGCCTGGTCTTCAAGTGGTTCTGTATTGTGACATATCAGGGTTGTATTTATGAAAACCTTTAAAGCTACTGAAAGGTAAATGTAGATTGCTGTGAATTGGAAATCAAATGCTCCTTTTGTGGCAGTCTGGAACAAATTGTAAGTGGGATAACCCTTAAAGGAAATAAATTCACTAAGATACATATTGTTTTTAATAATATTTTTCATTCTTAAGTAATCAGCTAGTTAAAAATCAAACAACACTTGTATGATAAAAGTGTTTTCTCTTTCTGACTGAAACACTGCTCATTTCCGAGTGAGTTTAAATCTCCTGAATAAAATTAATTTTTTGGTCAATTACTTGCAAAATAAATGCTTCCGAGCAAAATCCCACACACCAAATTACCCCTGTGGTCAGAGTCCATGATAGATCCAATCAAGCAGAAAAACAGAATTGCTGTTGACTGTAGTTTTGCTTTGAGCTGTGTCTGGAGAGCAGCTTAAATGGGTCCTCTCCCCACACACATACATCACAAATCCTTTAGGGGCTAACACATCATGCTGCCTCAGCAAACCTTACATGTTGACCTCTTCCATATTACATTAATATGCAGATCACTTAAACTCGCCACTTGCTGCTTCTGTATCAGATGCTTTACTGTCTAACGTAATCTGTCATTTCGTAGACTATGTCTTCGTCGTTCACCGCTCAAATTCACTAGACGTATAATTACATTAT
>BLSH010284905.1:9808-29753 GCA_018402905.1 Glandirana rugosa | reverse complement strand
AAATTAAAGTCCCCCCGTCCCCGCGTGCTCGCACGCAGAAGCGAACGCATACGTAAGCCCCGCCCACATATGTAACCGGTGTTCAAACCACACATGTGAGGTATCGCTGCGTGCGTTACTGCGAGAGCAATAATTCTAGCACTAGACCTCCTCTGTAACCCTAAACATGTAACCTGTAAAAAATTTTAATGCGTCGCCTATGGAGATTTTTAAGTACCAAAGTTTGGCGCAATTCCACGAGTGTTCGCAATGTTAAAGCATGACATGTTGGGTATCAATTTACTCGGCGTAACATCCTCTTTTACAACATACAAAAAATTGGGCTAACTTTACTGTTTTGTATTTTTTTAATTCACTAAACTGTTTCTTTTAAAAAAAAACGCGTTTGAAAAATTCCTGCGCAAATATCGTGTGATATAAAAAGTTGCAATGATTGCCATTTTATTCCCTAGAGTCCCTGCTAAAAAAACATATATAATGTTTGGGAGTTCTGAGTATTTTTCTAGCAAAAAAAGATGATTTTTACATGTAGGAGAGGAGTGTCAGAAATGGCCCGGTAAGGAAGGGGTTAATGTCTAAACTGCTGTTAACAAAAGTGAGTACACCCCTAAGTGAAAATGTTCAAATTGCCCAAAGTGTGAATATTTTGTGTGGTCACCATTATTTTCCAGCACTGCCTTAACCCTCTTGGGCATGGTGTTCACCAGAGCTTCACAGGTTGCCACTGGAGTCCTCTTCCACTCCTCAATGATGACATCACGGAGCTGATGGATGTTAGAGACCTTGTGTTAGTAAAAATGCCTCTTTGTGTTTCCGCGGTGGTGCGCGCTTGTGAGCGTTCGCGTGCGCCTGTGCGCGCGCCCGCGTGCGCGCTCACATTCGCGCGCATGCGCCGGAAACGACGCCTGGCGGCTCTATTTAAGTCAGCAGAGCCTGCTGACCGGTGCTGTCCGCTCTACAGCGTTTGGCTCCTGTGACCCCGGCTTTACTCTGAGAGACTTCCTGCACCTGTGACCCCGGCTTCCTGTTTGACCCGTCTGCCTGCTGCCTGCCCCGACCTTCTGCCTGCCTCTGACTACGCCTGTGCCTGATCCTCTGAACCTTCTATTGCCCGCACGTTGCCGACCCTGCCTGTACCCGACTACCCGCTTGCCCGAACCACCTGTACCGCACCGCCAGCCCGTTACCGACCCGGCCTGTATCACCGACCATCCACCTGCACGAGCTTCAGTGGACCATCACCTGTCATCTGTGACCTAGTCCAGCCCTCGTGCCCCCCTGTGCTCCAGAGTTCCCTGTCTCCACTACCAGTGGCTCTTGAACCAGGGCCGCAAGGGAGGTTGCCCCCGCATAAGTCAGACTCAACCATCAGGTACGTGACACCTTGCGCTCCTCCACCTTCCATTTGAGGATGCCCCACAAAAGCTCTATAAGGTTTAGGTCAGGAGACATGCTTGGCCAGTCCATGACCTTTACCATCAGCTTCTTTAGCAAGGCAGTGGTTATCTTGGAGGTGTGTTTGGGGTCATTATGTTGGAATACTGCCCTGCAGCCCAGTCTCCAAAGGGAGGGGATCATGCTCTGCTTAAGTATGTCACAGTACATGCTGGCATTTATGGTTCCCTCAATGAACTGTAGCTCCCCAGTTCTGGCAGCACTCATGCAGCCCCAGACCATGACACTCCCACCACCATGATTGACTGTAGGCAAGACACACTTGTCTTTGTACTCCTCACCTGGTTGCTGTCATACATGCTTGACACCATCTGAATCAAATAAGTTTATCTAGGTCTCATCAGTCCACAGGACATGGTTCCAGTAATCCATGTCCTTAGTCTGCTTGTCTTTCTTGTGCATTATCTTTAAAAGAGGCTTCCTTCTGGGACGACAGCCATGCAGACCAATTTGATGCAGTGTGCGGCTTATGATCTGAGCACTGGCAGGCTGACACCCCACCCCTTCAATCCCTGCAGCAATTCTGGCAGCACTCATACGTCTATTTCCCAAAGACAACCTCTGGATATGACGCTGAGCACGTGCACTCAACTTCTTTGGTTGACCATGGCAAGGCCTGTTCTGAGTGGGACCTGTCCTGTTAAATCGCTGTGTGGTCTTGTCCACCGTGCTGCAGCTCTGTTTCAGGGTCTTAGTAATCTTCTTATAGCCTAGGCTATCTTTAGGTAAAATGAAAATTCTTTGCTTGCCATGAGGTGCCATGTTAAACTTCCAGTGACCAGTATGAGAGAGTGAGAGCGATAGCACCACATTTAACACACCTGTTCCCCATCATTTTCATTTAGAGGTGTACTCACTTTTGTTGCCAACAGTTTTGACATTAATGGCTGTGTGTTGAGTTATTTTGAGGGGACAGCAAATTGACACTGTTATATAAGCTGTACACTCACTACTTTACATTGTAGCAAAGTGTCATTTCTTCAGTGTTGTCACATGAAAAGATATAATAAAATATTTACAACAATGTGAGGGGTGTACTCACTTTTGTGAGATACTGTATATGCGCATCTAGCTATTTTTTGGGGTCTGTTAACGTCCCAAAAAATATGTTTGCTAATTTTACAGGCCTGTGGCAGGAAATCTTTCTCAGGTATCATCCTGATTCTTTTTTATTTTCTTTTTATAAACAAGCTAGCTGCTACACCCATGCCGATGTGTGGAAAGTTACCCTGATTTATTGGGAACACATCCAAAAAATTGAATACACCCATTGGCAACATACTGGAATCTAAACCCTATTAAAATCAGTGGGAGCCAAATCTGTAAAATCCTACCCATATATTTGGCTATTAGGCTAGGGATTGTCAAACAAATGGCATGGGGGCTGAACACTGGGGGGACATGTACTAATGAAAAAAAACGTGGAAGGTGGAAGCAGCTATTTTAACCCCTTGGCGCTGGCCGAACGCAAATGCTGCCTCTTAGCGGGTGGGCCTTGGAGCTGACTGGCCACATATTTGTGTGAATTTGTGTAATTACAGGTGTAACAAGAGCACACGCCTACGGCTAATGGAAAGCTTCTGATCACTACTTGCGATTGGGAGCTTTCCGATCATGTGAGGTTTAACGTAAATAAATGTGGTGCACTTGGGGGCTAAGAATATGCATGCATCGTACATACTAGGGGAGTAAAGCTGGGGTAATCCATAGTGGAGAAGGATCTGGGAGTTTTGGTAGATCATAAGCTTAATAATGGCATGCAATGCCAAGCTGTGGTTTCCAAAGCAAGCAAAACCTTTTCTTGTATTAAAGTGGTTATCAACCTATGACAACCACTTTAACCTACAGGTAAGCCTAGAATAAGGCTTACCTGTAGGCGCCCTGCATATCTCCTAAACCTACACGGTTCAGGAGATATGCAGTGTTCTGCATGTGCTGACGCCATGTCGCCACATGCACAGTGAAGAAACGGCCTCCGTGCCGTTTCTCCACTGACACTATACCTTGACTGGCGGCTTCTGCGCATGCGCGAGAGTGACGTCACACGACTTCGGTCAGTCACAGCACCGGAGTCGCGACCCCGGAAGGAAGAGGGGCTGAAGATGGACGCCGCCAGCACAGGGGACATCGATGGACACCGCAGGCTTCGTTTGCAGGTAATCGGCACATAATGGGCTACTATGCGATGCATAGTAGCCCATTATGCTTCTAATTTACAGGAGTATGTAGAGGAAGTAAACCCAATCTGGGTTTACTTCCTCTTTAAGAGAGGTATGGACTCCAGAGAGAGAGACATAATTTTGCCCCTGTACAAATCATTAATAAGACCTCATCTGAAATATGCAGTTCAGTTTTGGGCACCGCACCAGTTCTCAAAAAGGATATCGTGGAACTGATGAAAGTGCAGAGAAGGGCAACCAAACTGATAAGAGGCATGGAGGAGCTCAGCTATGAGGAAAGAGTAACTGAATTTATTCTCTGTTGAGAAGAGGAGATTAACCACTTCAGCCCCGGAAGGATTTCACACTTTAGGACCAGAGCACTTTTTGCGATTGGGCACTGCGTCGCTTTAACTGACAATTGCGTGGTCGTGCGACGTTGTACCCAAACAAAATTTGTGTCCTTTTTTCCCCACAAATAAAGCTTTCTTTTGGTGGTATTTGATCCCCTTTGGGTCATTTCTGATCACCCCTATAAACAAAATAAGAGCGACAATTTTTCAAAAAAAAAAAACGAATTTCTTACTTTTTGTTAAAATACAAATCAAAAAAAAAAGTATAAGTGTCAGCCAATTACAGTGTTCACATGATCATAGACCCCACCTCGCCGCATCCAAAACCCCTAAAGGGTCGGGAGGTGCTGGCACCAAGAGGTTAATAATACTTAAAGTGAAATATTATTAATGAAAAATGCCTTTAAATATCCTGCCTGGGTGGTGTGCTTCCAGCAATACGAGGTAAATAGAATGGCCCAAGAAACTGCAATAAGAAAATGCACTGCTCCATCTTTTTATCATAATTATGTATTTTCTATCCATTTATTTATTTATTATTTGCTACCTTCCAAGTATTTTGTGTGCAAACCACCTGCATTTATTGTAGAAGCTAAACCCCACCTCCCAATTGCTTGAAGCTGGGTGTGTATATATGAATAGTGGATATGTCAGTGGGTCATTCACTACCCTAGCTCTGATGAAGAGGGTTTGCCCTTGAAAAGCGTCAGCCATTTTCGTAAGCCTCCTGGTTGTCCGGCAGTACCGATGGACTTAATTAGACCTTCAAGCAGTTGATCTCACTTGCTATGACGTGCTTACTTAATTCATGTTTGTGAGTATATTTATTGCTGTCTTTAATTTGGAATACATTTTATTGAGATAATGCGCTAGGTCGGTGTGCCCTTTTCTTTTTGTTCTCTTTGGGGTGTCCTACACCTGCTTGTGTACCCTATGATGTTTTTAACAAAATTAAAAGAAACGGGCAGGGGAATGTCACTTATTGGCGTTTTAACATTTTGGGTTTTTTTGGTGTGGGGGGCCCCCCAGAATTCATACCAGACCCCTCATATCAAGTCTGGATTTATTGCTACTCATTCACACAAAAAAGTATACAGTAAATAACAACACCCAGATATTTGACAGGCTGTTTATTAAAAAATAAAAAATCCCAAAAGGTTTTCCACAGTGCAAATCCATTGTCGATCATGTTGCCTACAATCACCAAAACCAACCCCCCCCCCCAAAACAAAACAACAACCATCTGAATGCAACAATGGACACTCGCTGAATGACAGCTCCCCAGCTGTCATCGGCAATATGAGGGAAGGGCGGGGTAAATGGTAGCATCATTGCCAAAATACGGCCATGGTCATATTTTTAAATGTGCCCACATATGGCAACATGGCCATGTTTAGGCAATGATGTCACCCCCTGCCCCTTTGCTTATGTTGCTGGGGATTTCTGGCCACATAAGTGAATGGGCCTGTTGACATCAGTCGATGCTAAGGACCTGATGGGTGCAGGCACCCACTGCTTACTTAGTAACCATTGACAGTCGGAAGCATTCAGGTTCATCCATGCCGAACATCCTAAATGTTTGGCATTTAAATGAATGTTCAGTCTGAACATATCCCTAATCAGTATTAGAAGTAACAAAAGAACAGTAAATATGAAATTAATTTCTCTGGTACCTCAGCAAAATGACAGATATCACAAAAATGCTGATTACATTGGTAGATACATCGTCATCAATTGCATGTACAATGGCAACAAATAAAACTGATTATATTGACAACTTGATAACATTTTCATGTCATTTATATACCCTTTTTTGATGTAACACATCTTTTGATAGTTACTTAATTGGTTTTATGGCTTGATTAACAGATCTATAATATAAATTGCAAGTAGTACAATATCCTTGCTCAACAGGCAAACAGCATTGCAATTTAAAGAGACTTTGTATTACATTAAAAAACACTGCTACAGCAACCTTCCTATTATGGATTCGTCTTGGCTGGTTATGACAGGAAAAGCTCTGACACTTTCTGGCAGTGCTGAAGTTTGCCACTAAGCCCCACATATTCCTTATGGTTCATCAATATGATGGGCAGATCACAATCCACTAGAAAATTAGCAGGTGATAAGAACTGTTGGGGGACATGCTTCAGCCCATCCTGATATTCCATGTTAGGATAGCCATGTTGGGAGGCTTTGGAGGGTGTCAGGTGTGTATTTATTGCTGCAGTCATTTTTTTCCCCTCTATGTGCTGCAGCAGATGTGAGTAGAGTTGGGTTTGGGGTGCAAAAATAAGCAGAGAGGGACAGGAATGAAGAGCTTAGCAGATGAGGATGGGACGCAGAGGTCAGCAGAGGAGGGGGATTGGTAATCATTGTAAATACTCCTGCTATGTTGCTGGTCAGTGTAAATGTCTCTGTTACATTGGTGGTCAGTGTAAATGCCCCTGGTGTGTTAGAGCCGGTTCACACATAGGCTTGAGTCACCTGACAAGTTGCCTTCATGCATTGCAAAGGAACCGTTCTAATAGGAGTGACTCAAGTCGTTCCAACGTGGAAAAAGATTCCTGTACTACTGTTAAGGCGACTTCAGGCGACTTGCATTGACTTCTATTACAGAAGTCATTTGCAAGCCGCACTGAAGTTGCTCTGTGCGGGGTCGCGCTGACTCACCCCTAAAGTTAGATCACCTATGTGTGAAGCGGCTCTTAGTGGTCAGTGTAAATCTTCCCATCCTCTCCTTTTCTAAATGAACACTCTCACCCACTGTGGTTATTCATAACTGAAGCATAGTAAACTGTTGAATATGCTTCAGTTTGTAAATAAACAGGAAGCTGTTCAGCACAGAGCACTTCCCATTCATTCACTGTTCTGTGCAGCTGAGTCTGCAGAGAAAGGCATGTGTGTTTGAACTTTGGCGTGCACACCCTAATGCAATAAGCCGCTTACACCTATGATCAGAGTAAAGGCCCCTGTAACATTGGTGATCAATGAGATGAATGTTGCTGTAATATTGGTCATCAGTGTGGAACTAAAAGCACCAAAATGTGCGTAACAAATGCACGTTAAAAAACCCACATCAAAACGCAAAATATCAACAAAGTGCGTGTAAAAAAGCGACATAATGCTTGCTAAAAAATGAACCAAAATGCACATAAAAAGCTCCAAATGCATGTTAAAAAAGCGCCCAAATGCATGTTAGAAAAAGTGTGAAGATCAATACCCGGGGTGTGGGAGCTTCTATGGTACATTAATCACACATTGCAACTTGTGGAAAAACACACATGTGCATTCCTGCTATGTGTAGTGTGAATGTGGCCTGAAAAAGGAAGTCTTTAAAAATCAACTTCCTCCTAACACCACAGAAGCTTCTCGCCTTTCTCCTTACTTAAAGTGGTAGTAAACCTTCCTATCATTTTCAGCCAAGGAAGCTGCCATCTTGGCCTCTGTTTAATCTACAACTGCCATGATGCTGCACATGTGATCAGCTATGACACCAGCCATTGGATGGTTTGACAGTTTGGTTTAGAGCACAACCAATGGGAGTGTTACATTTCCAGCACGTGCCAGAAATGTAACTGGTTTCTAAACTGTTAAATGGATGGGTTTACTACTGCTTTAATAATTCTACCTCTGGGCCAGCGAAGCAGGGACAGAGTATTTTATACACATTGCAACTAATCAGTGTATTCTGACAGTAATGAATGCAGTCTGAATACAATGTCCTGGCGGGAGGATTCCTTCATTCACCTCGCTTGTGTGGATGGAGGAACCTTTTAGTTTTTTTTTGTTCATCCCTCTGGCTGAAGGGAAAAAAAAAACTAGCTGTCATACATTTCAGTTTATCAGCAGAGATTAAAGAGCACCAAAGAGCAAGTCCACACCATGAAGTCATTTTGTTTTCTAGGCCTATGGCCTAGGGGCATTTCTTCATGAATCACTGTTTTACTTGGGCCATTGTTACGTTCTACAAGCCGCGTGGATGTTAAAGTGCTGTTTACAGACTGTCGTTTAATACTCAATACATTGAACTAATGTTTGCTTAGGGTTATAATAAAAGAATAAAACTGTTGTGTTATTCAGTAGAACAAGCACAGAAAAAAGCAGGCAAATTGCTATTCCCAGAGTCCTGTTTTGTCCATGGAAACACTTTTAATCATATTTGTTTATATAGATTATTTTAAACCATTTTTGCTTACAGTCGCCTTACATTTGTAAAGAAAAAGATATCAAATGGGGATGGCAGAGGTTTTTAGTAATGTAAAAAAAACAAAACAAAAACAAAAAACACAAAAGTAGAATTATTTTAACTGGGTTTAAACTCCAGCAATAGCATAAGGCATATGTCCCATGTGGTGTGACATCTCAGTTCAATAAATCCTCCTCTGCGTATTTGGTGATAACAGAGAGTTTTACCAATCATTCTCTGAACTTCACGACCTGCTTTTTTTTTTTTTTTTCATAAACAGCCATAATCAACATGCACCATCAACCACATTCATCTATCAATTTGGAAAATCATGAAAGAGCAAACAAAATCTGACTTGTGTGATGTTATGCACTTGTTCTATGTTCATTTGTGTTGGCATGTTTCTTGCTTAGCAGATCAAAGTTAATACTATTTATGTTAATCAGCTTTTTTTCTCAGCTCTGCTCGGCTCTTTGTTGCTGAAGAAAGTCAGCTCAACAGCTCTCATTGAATGTCCTGGCTTTCTGCCACAGTATACGCATAAGCTTGTACTGCCACTGGGATAAAAGTACCTGATCAATGACACCAGTGGACTGCATTGTCCTGAAATAACAAAATGGGAATGTTTTTAGGAATGTGGCAGCAAAACAGATTGTAATAAATATTTTGGTATGATAATAATAATAATAATTGTATCGATAATACATTACTATTACTATCATACCTCTTAATTTTGTAAGACAGAAAAGATGGACACAATAAAGCATTAAAGTGCACATTGATGGCGCTGACCCATCAGAATCCTTTAAGTCCATCCTGGAAGTACTGCTGGAGAAAAGAGGAGGAAGGGCAATGATTTTTAAACCATTGGAGCTGCTGAAGGGGTGCTGCCAGGTTGGAGGTAAGTACAGCGCGGACCAAGGGGTAGGGAGAGTGTCCATTTTCACCTTTACATTTTTTTCTATAAGTACTGTGTATAGGCAAATGAAACACCCTGTCATTCTTCCAGTAACATGGACCATGATGATTACTGCGCAGATAATGATTACTTTAACCCAATTATTTTTATCTCTACCCTTTACTTATTTTGGCTTTTCAAACATCAAATATAGTAATTTAAGTGGCAATTCACACAGGGGTGGCTTCAAAGTTGCCCGATTCTCGTCAAACTTTGAGGCCGCCCCATACAGTGAGACTTCAGCGCGGCTTGCAAAATGACTTCTGTATAGAAGTCAATGCAAACCTCTCCGAAGTCGCCCCAAAGTAGTACAGGAACTAGGTCGCCTGACAAGTCGCCCCTGTGTGAACCGACACTTAAGGATAGATAAAAGGTTTAGTGCAGTAAAACATTTTTCATAGTTAAATAATACATTTTTACATTAGGCCCTAAGAGGGACAACTGAGGAAGAAAGGACAGAGGGATTTGGTTTCAGAAGAGGGACAGTCCATCCAAATGAGGGGCAGTTAGGACCCCATTCATTTATTAGTCCATTTCCCAATCCCTAAGACGTTTGAAAAGTGTATCTGTATAGACATACATGAGAACTATGACTACAGAAGTGGATCAAAGCAACTGCATTTAATTACGATCCTCAGTATAAAAATGTATGTTAAATATCATAAGTCATAGAAGGATGGATAGTTTATCTCCAGATAAATGACTGGTGAGCAGGAAAACTATAACGTATAAGGTTAAGAACTAAAAAGAACAAAAGTCAAATCAAAATCAACATATTTTTTACCCAGCTATAGCAAATTGGATCATGCTTTGCTGGGGTTATTTGCCTTCCTCTGGATCAACTGTGGGTGAAGGATTGTATATGGGATTGTATGTATATACAATTTTTCTATTTTTTTTTTTTTGGTTGAACTAGATGGACTTGTGTCTTTTTTCAACCTGACTAACTATATAACTACAGTTGTGCTCATAAGTTTACATATCCTGGCAGAATTTAAGATTTCTTGGCCATTTTTCAGAGAATATGAATGATAACACAAAAACATTTCTTTCAGAACATCATAATGACAACAGAAACTACCCAAATGACCCTGATCAAAAGTTTACATACCCTGGTGATTTTGGCCTGATAACATGCACACAAGTTGACACAAAGAGGTTTGAATGGCTATTAAAGGTAACCAACCTTAAAGGTAACCTGTGATCTGTTTGCTTGTAATTAGTGTGTGTGTGTATAAAATTTCAGCTACAACTGCCAGGAAAATTGTTTGGGATGCAAATAAAAACCCTCAAATAACTTCAGGACTCTCTGAAAACACGTGGTGTAGGTGTTTCAAGATGTACAATAAGGAGGCACTTGAATTAAGATGGGCTGCATGGTTGAGTTGCCAGAAGAAAGCCATTACTACGCAAATGCCACAAAGTATCCTGCTTATAATACGCCAAACAGCACAGAGACAAGCCCCAAACCTTCTGGCACAAAGTCATTTGGAGTGATGAGACCAAAATTGAGCTTTTTGGCTACAACCATAAACCCTACATTTGTAGAAGAGTCAACAAGGCCTGAAAAACACGGAGGTGGATCACTGATGTTTTGGGGTTGTGTGAGCTACAAAGGCACAGGAAATTTGTTCAAAATTGATGGTAAGATGAATGCAGTATATTATCAAAAAATACTGGAGGAACATTTGGTCTCCTCACCAGCTCCTCCTAAAAACCCGACCTGTTCTGTAAAAATTTGCAACCCTTGCATGCTCTGAACTGTGTTTTCTAGACTGTCATTTTCCGGCCTATCAGGCACTGGTCCTGAGGCAGGACCCCAACTTGTCAACTGTGGCCCGGGTTACGGTGCTATCCAGCTTGCCAAAAGATGAAGCTCCATCAACAGGAATGCTATATTATGCCTGGAGGCTGGATCAGCAAGCCCAGGACCCAGCCATAACACTCACTTGCCGTAACTGACGAGAGCATAACCCGTGCCACTATGCCGATGGTGTCATTTGGAGCCTTACCATGGAAACCGACACCAGCTCCGGCTCCTGAACTACAGAGTTTCTGAAAACGCTCCTGAATACTGCGTCCACATTCTCCATCCACATTTTCATCCTTTTCAACTTGGCCACATGAGCCCAGGCTGGATTTCGGGCTATTTACTGCATCTTCCAAGGAAGAGCGTCATGCTTGCTTGCCTCATCAAGGCCTCAGTAACTTAGAGAGGCAGCCTCTAGATGCTTCACATCCTTATCTCTGAATGGATAGAGCTTTACCATCTTGCGCAGAAGGGAAGCATGTCTTGCGACCTTGCTCCACTTATCCAAAATGATGTCCCTTAGTTCTGTTAGGAATGGGAAATTAGAACACTCTCTCTAAGGCTACATCTCCACTATTGTGACCCCAAGTCACTCGATTCAGAGTGCAACCTCGATGCGACTCTGAGTGCAGCCCCAATACAGACTCTGGTCTGGTCTGGTAGCACAGGGACCCCCTCAAAGTTGCTGCAACTCTAAGTCATATAGATCTGGAACGGGCACCATTGAAATCCATGGGCTGTGTGTCCAAAGTCGTATGACAAGTCGCACTAGTGGAAACGGACCCCAAGGTGCTTACAGAACTTCCTCTTGCTTTGCAAGAGACTCTACATTGGTTGGGACAGTTCCAGTTCTTCCTGCTCATTCTAGTGGGAGGACATGCTGCAATGGCTGTTGGGCTTTGTGTGTGGCTTGTATCCCACTCTTTAAGGGATTTTTACACCATGTGCCTCACTGGGGATTCCATTTGCTGGAAAACACCACCACCTGGGCTTAGCATAGCTCACACAGAGACTTGCCCTCTGGAACCAGAGTCCTGCATCCCCAGTAGGCTCCCTCCTTGGGTTGTCTGACATAGCGGTGGGTGTGAGAGGAGGATTCAGAGGTTCTGCTAGGAATGCTGGACCTTGACTGTGACATATGACAAACACATCTGGAAGAAAAATGTTGTGACCTAATGAGGTCTTTATCATCTTGTGCCTTGTATTGTCAACCTGACCGAGAAGGACTCACAAAAGCAAAATAGGATAGAAAGGAAATAGTTAAAGAACCCCAAAAGGGTACCCAGGTCAGCAAGGAAAGGGTTAAGCCCACCCTCTCATACTTGCTACACCAGGGCTGGCCACGTGGGGGGGGGGGGGAGTGAATCATCCACAGTGTGAAACTGCACAGACAGACAGACAACCTGCACAGGTGATCAAATCATAGCAGAATCACACAGAGGTAGCATACAAGGGTGTTACTGCAGAGCATATACCTGTGATGATTGCACACAGCACTTTGGGTAACTGCTGCAAGCTGCCGACAGAGAAATCCCAATGTCAACAGTACTGACTGCTGATTGAATTTCTCCACTGTAATGATGCCACAGCCGCCCACAGTGTGCATGCGCTGAGTCCCTGGGCAGGAGTAACCCAGGGACGCAAGGCTGGAAGAGAGAGCAGCTGCTTGGAATGCCAATGCACTCCAGCTGCCCAAGGCTGGAAGACACTAGAGCCAGGGAAGAAAACAGACAAACAGAAAAAACACACAAACTGCTGCCATGGAATATGTAATATAAAAGTATCCATCACAGCACATGGCAACTTCAATCCTGCTTCACGATCAAGCTGGGCCAGGTAGGTTGATCACGCTGGGCTTGGGGCAGATAGGGCCACCCGCTAATAACTGGGCTATCTGGCCATTGCGCCTCTTGCCTGCCGAATGCTAGGCTTCTAGCTCTTCCAGCGCCTCTTCCATTTGCCCATGCCATTCCCTGCTAATAGCTAAGGCTTATCCGAGTATCGCGACCTGTCGAATAACCAAACTGGTCCTTACAAGGAGGACAAAAAAGGAACATGGCCTCTGACTCAAAGCAAAGATTTATGGGAGTGGGATCCTATAGGGGAGGGATGAAGGCAGGGTTAAGCCATACATATGCTGTGATGGAGTCTGTCAGGAAAAGGTCCGTAGCTCCCAGTGTTGGCTCTAATGACATCCATAATGTTCTTGGTAGTATGATCTTTGCCTAGGCTATTCTGCCTAGGAAGAATGTATTTATTCATAACTAGAAAAGGTACTTTTTTAACTCAAAGAACAAGTTGTCCTGGATAATGTTAAACGAATACTTATCTGCCATCCTGCAGGACAGGCTTCCCTGATTTGAAAACACCTGCGACCCCTGGATCACCCACCTGTCGGGATCAGCCTCGTCAGATCTGAGGCTGACCTCTTAGTGCCTTAGGAGAGGCTTACTGTCTCTTTCCCCATTTTTTCTTCCTTTATCCCTTCTCTTTCCTTTTCTTCTCCTTCTTCTCTTGTTCCTACTTATTAAATCTTTTGATAGTTTGGGTAGTGATCTAGGACCGCTGGTCAACCACCATTGGTCCCCCTCCCAGTTTGCGGGCTGTGCATTCAAACATAATGACTAGCTACCGTGATCAATTCATGGCTGAGATGACCCCTCGTCATGCACTTCCTCTTCGGAGGATGTATCTTTTGTTCTTCAGAACTATAGTCATAGCCCAAAATAGCGTTATACCGGTTCCTTAGTGATCAATGCAGCATGTCAATAATCTTGTCATGTACCTGTACTTTTCTATACTGTATTGTACAATTGTATATCTGTATGGTTTATAACTTTAAAAAATGATGAAAAGGAAATAGAAAGGGGATTTGGACGTACGTGTGTTTTACTGATTCATGTAAAATATGCATTTTTATATTAGGTCCACTTTTAGATCATATGTGTATACACTCTTTGGACTTTCTAGAAGTATAAATTCTTCAAGGATCAGAGGCCTGGAAAAACTGGCTCCTGAACTGACTCAGTTATGCAAGTGGCCACAAAGATGTTTGCGAAAAAAACAGATGAAAACAATTATTGAAAATTTCACTTTTAAAACAACTCATAGCTTTCCAAAGTCAGCAGTGTGTGCATGTTTGAATATCAAGTTGAGAAAGACAAATTGGGGAGATTTACTAAAACTGGTCCACGCAAAAATCTGGTACAGCTGTGCATATTAGCCAATCGGCTTCTAGGTTTTATTGTCAAAGCTTAATTTAGCAAGCTGAGATTATAAATGGATTGGTTACTATTGGCAGCTGCACCAGATTCTGAGTGTTTCAGTTTTAGTAAATCCCCAACGTGGGTCTCTGTCCTACGATTTGATGATTAATTATTTCAAACCTAGCCATCTTCCACTGGCCAAGTTGGGGCCTGATCAAGTGATTGTGTTCCCACCACTTAAACTTGAATTGGATCATATGATACTTGCCACTACTCAAATCTTCTATTTATGTTTTCTTTTTCTATATAAGTAAACTTAAACTTAGGTTGTGAATTTTAGATTTAAACCACCCTTGCCAAATAATCTTAAAGGGATAATAAAAAGAGAAGTGTAATGCCTCGTACACACGGGACGACGATCGTACGTACGATCGTCTCAAATCGTATGTTGGATAGTGTAACTTGCATACTGACTGCACTACACGATCGTACGAGCACAGAAAGAACGTTCAGGTGCATGTAATTAGCATCCGGCCATTCCTGACTTCTGAGCATGCGTGTTTTGCACAATACAACTTGTTGTACCAACTGCTCTGTACACACGATACAACGGTCGTATGAGCGCTTGTTGGTACGACCAAGTTTTCTAGTTTGCTCATACAACTCCCTTGTACGACCGTTGTATGTTCAGCTGTTCTAATACGAACAATCGATATCGATGTTGTTAGTACGACCTGTTATATACGATTGTCGTCCCGTGTGTACGAGGCTTTAATTGCCATAATTCATTCACATAAATCATGTATATCATGCAACTGGATTGGGTGTTTTTTTTTAATCTTCTATGTACCTTATTCCTACAGCGCTGTTGTGCGGTCACATGATCTTTCCCTGTTCTTTGGTATGTGCAGGGAAAGATCCTTGGGAGGGGCTTCTATTACTCTGCTGATGTATGTTCTCTACAACCAGTGGCGGCTGGTGAAATTTTAGGATGGGGGGTGCCAGACCCCGCCATTCTTTTTACCCCTCCCACTTCTCATAAGCCCCACCCCTTATAGTTTCAACCCCTTGTGTCAGGAGTATACAGCCCAGCATCACCAGATAGGGTATACAGCATCACAGATAGTGGTATATACAGCATGACCAGATAGGGGTATACAGAGTCACCATATAGCAGTATACAGAGTCACCATATAGCAGTATACAGTCACCATATAGCAGTATACAGAGTCACCATATAGCAGTATACAGAGCCCCAGGTAGCAGTATACAGAGCCCCAGTTAGCAATATACAGAATCACCATATATCAGTATACAGGGTCCCAGGTAGCAGTATACAGGGTCCCAGAGAGCAGTATACATGGGTCCCAGATAGCAGTATACAGGGGTCCCAGATAGGGTATACAGAGCCCCAGGTACCAGTATACAGGGTCCCAGGTAGCAGTATACAGGGGTCCCAGATAGCAGTATACAGGGGTCCCAGATAGCAGTATACAGAGCCCTGGGTACCAGTATACAGCGTGCCAGGTAGCAGTATACAGGGCTCCCAGATAGGGTATACAGAGCCCCAGGTAACAGTATATAGGGTGCCAGGTAGCAGTATACAGGGTGCCAGGTAGCAGTATACAGGGGTCCCAGATAGCAGTATACAGGGGTCCCAGATAGCATTATACAGGGGTTCCAGATAGGATATACAGAGCCCCTAGTAACAGTATATAGGGTGCCAGATAGCAGTATACAGGGGTCCCAGATAGCAGTATACAGAGCCCCAGGTAGTAGTATATAGGGTGCCAGGTGGCAGTATACAGGGTGCCAGGTAGCAGTATACAGGGGTGCCAGATAGCAGTATACAGGGGTCCCAGATAGCAATATACAGAGCCCCAGGTAGCAGTATATAGGGTGCCAGGTGGCAGTATACAGGGTGCCAGGTAGCAGTATACAGGGGTCCCAGATAGGGTTTACAGAGTCCCAGGTAGCAGTATACAGGGTGCCAGATAGCAGTATATAGGGCCCCAGGTAGCAGTATACAGGGTGCCAGGTAGGGTATACAGGGTGCTAGATAGCAGTATACAGGGTGCCAGGTAGGATATACAGGGTGCCAGGTAGGGTATAAAGGGTGCCAGATAGCAGTATACAGAGCCCCAGGTAGGGTATACAGTCAACAGCCCCCCTGAGGTCGGGACAAGTCCCGCAATTACCCCATCTAATAGGCAGGCTCAGGCTGGCAGTGTTGCAGAGATTGGCATATGGAAAGCAGGCTGAGAGATGCAGAGGCAGCGCTAGTGGAGAGCATGCTGGCAGTCTGCACGGAAGTCCCGGGGAGTGCTGTGCTGCATGAGTAATCAGACAGGCAGCATGTCCACCGTAGTCCCACTCCCGCCAACAGCATCCAATGACAAAGAGTCATTGGCTCTGATCGCGCAGGGGGCAGCCAATCAGCCTATGTGTATGCGTTTGTTCAGCGCACACATATAGACTTTAATGGCTGACCAATCGGCTCACTACTGGCTGTCAGCTGACAGCAAGGAGCCGAGGAAAAAAAAAAGAAAAGTCAATGTACCGGCGCCTCCTTTTTTTTCCTTCTCAGCGGTGGGAGGCGGCGCCCAAGCGCCTCATATGCACCAGCCCCCGCTGTTTACAGCAATGGTTCTCAACCCTGTCCTCAAGTACCCCCAACAGGCCATGTTTTGGGAATTTCTCTTAGATAAAATAGCTGTCCGAAATGCCAAGCCATTGACTTTTATTTAAAGCACCTGTGCAAGATAAAGGAAAACCTGCAAACATGGCCTGTTGGAAGTACTGCTCTTCAGTACGAATCTTTGCTTGACCAGCCCTGATTGCGCCAGTCACATGACTAAAACAGTTTATAAATATCAAATACATGATTTACAGCTTCCAATAAAACTTTATTGAACATCAAATGTGTATTTTTTGTGCAATATATTGTGTAGGCAGAGCCAGAGATGATTGACGCTAGCTTTCACTTTGGTCAGACAGCATCTGCGTCCAAGATTTTCTTTTTACTTTACAGGTATTAACAATTGCATTAGATATATTTAATACAGATTTATATTAAAACTAAGCATTTTTGTGAGTTTCTTAGGGAAATTTTAATTAATCAGCATGCAATATCCTGCCCACATAGTGTTCAGCAATAGGAGGACACGAAGGAGGAGGGAGGGGAGTGTCATTCACCACTGTGTACATGCCCACGTGTGTGACTCTATAGTCACATGTGCTGCACAGATAAGAAAAAGGAGGGAAATGAAGAGCTTAGAAGGGAACTGAAACTTAATCATGCTCTGTAGAGGACACCAGCTGGTCTACACAATCTGAACCTGCAGTGGGAACACAGAAAATATGGGAGGAACAGCTGAAGGCAGTATCAACCAGGTATATTTCCCTCTTAACAAAAGGAATGCTTTAGTGATTTTGTATGAACACTGTTATATAGCAAGTAATGAGAGTTTTTCATAGTCCGGGTTTAATGACATTTTGAAATAAAGTTGTTTTCGTTATATTCATGCAGGTAGAACACAAGGCGCATTGGTGAGAAACACACTGAAGCAAAATATTTAACTACCTATCACCATGGAAATATTGGATTGTTGGTATCTCATTTTGATTGGTAAAGAACTTTATTTGGATTAGCTCAACATGGGGACCAAATCTACCACAAAATATGCAAACTAAAGGCTAGTTTAGGGCCTGTTCACACTAGAATGTCATGCGGGAAACCCGTGTTCTGTGTCGGTTTCCCCCACCACATTCAAATCACACTGCCCTTGCGATCTGCAGCGGGTGTCAGTGCAAAACTAACAACACCCCAAGTGCAGGTCACAAATGCAGTGCATTTGCCCGCACCAGATCGCATGGTATAAATGTACCATGAGATCTGGTTGCAGTGCATTTCAAAAGTAGTCCATGCACTACTTTTGGTGCAGTGTGGGGCAATTTCAACCCTTTCAAAATAAATGAGCTGAAATTGCACTGCACAGACTGCATGTGGATCACACAGGGACATGCAGCGGTATCCTGTGCAATTTACATGCAGTTGCTAGTTTGAATGGACCCCTAATCTCTTACCTTTGTTCTGATCTTCACAAGCAGCTTTTTTTCTGATGAATGCACAGTGAGAGCATTGTCTTATTTTCTGTGTAGGAAAAGGGAATGTGCACCTAATGATCACCCAGCATGCTGTAAATAGGAAAAATAGAAGAGAAAGGTAATGCTTTTTTATCTAGCTATGAAAGTTCTGATATCAGGATTACAGATGGGGAATGTTAAAGTACATGTAAACCTTTTAGTGGTTAAAGGCAGAACAACAGTGACAAAAGTTTCCTTAATCATGCTGAATCGACAACATGTTATAAAAACCGTTTTGATAACTGGTACATGGTTGCCCCAGAAAACAATTCTGAGATCAAGGTAGGTAGCTGGCAAGCATATTCCAGTAAACGATCTGAGGTTAAGTCAAGCGACAATCCATAAGTGTGGCCAGAGTAAAAGGTAGGGGTCAGCAACAATGAATCCAATCAACAGGTAACATAGCAGGACACAACAGGTTGGGAGCCAGGTAGTAGATACTATCACAGTCTCATAGCCCTCAAATAGAGCATCATAGTGCCACATCAACTCAGTTTAGAGAAGCAGGAACAGCATTGCCTAGTGACCTGGACATCATGGAGGGGGATGTGGCATCATAGTGCCACATCAACTCAGTTTACAGAGGCAGGAACAGCATTGCCTAGTGACCTGGACATGGTGGAGGAGGATGTGGAATCATAGTGCCACATCAACTCAGTTTAGAGAGGCAGGAACAGCATTGCCTATTGACCTGGACATTGTGGAGGAGGATGTGGCACCGCCAGCCAATGAGGAGGAGGGAGGTGGCACTGGCCAGAGAGAGGGCCATGGCTTTCTTTCTTAAATAGGAAAAGAGGGGTGTAACTCCTTTGTCTCTCAATCAAGACATGGACCAGGCAGAGGTGGTGGAGTATGGAGAAGCAAAATTGCTCTAAAATACAGCTAGTAGTAGTTAGTTACATTCAATTGGACTTTTTTCAGTAAAGTTGAAGAGAATTTGTAGCTTCCCAATACCACCTCTTCAGTTCCAGTGAGTGTTAGGAAAATACCCCCAGCATTTATGTCCACACAAGTGTCACAGACACCTTAATCAAATTACCATGGTATGTATAGATGTTAACTGTATAACAGTGGACTGAGAGGTGTGAAGGTTGTGGAACCACACTGTTCTCTTTATATAATCCCATCATTGGTGTCAGGAAGTCTGTATAGGAGTTAATCATTTGATTTACATAGCTAAAGCCATAAATTGTGGTCAAATAAGTAGGGTAGAGATGTTAAAACAACATACAGTCAGGTCCATAAATATTGGGACATCGACACAATTCTAATCTTTTTGGCTCTATACACCACCACAATGGATTTGAAATGAAACAAACAATATGTGCTTTAACTGTAGACTTTCAGCTTTAATTTGAGGGTATTTACATCCAAATCAGGTGAACGGTGTAGGAATTACAACAGTTTGTATATGTGCCTCCCACTTTTTAAGGGACCAAAAGTAATGGGGCAATTGGTTGCTCAGCTGTTCCATGGCCAGGTGTGTGTTATTCCCTCATTATCCCATTTACAAGGAGCAGGGATGAATAAACTGGTGTTAAATACCGAAATCGATACATTTAGTTTACTAATTGAGGATATGTCTGAAGGACTGTGGTTACTACCCTAATATATTTCTCTTGTCACACCAAGGTGTTGGAAGTGTGGAGAGTCAGGTGACAATATGTCA
>BLSH010284899.1:282552-298250 GCA_018402905.1 Glandirana rugosa | reverse complement strand
CTTACTTGGCTGTCATGTGACAGCCAAGGAGCCGAAAAGAAAAAAAAAAAAGAAAGTCAATGTACCGGCGCCACCTGTAGGTGGGCGGGGTTGACTTTTTTTTTTTTTTTTGTCTTTTGCCGGCGGGGAGGCGGCGCCCCAGCGCCCCTCCCACACCAGCCGCCGCTGGTCACTAATGAAAATTTAACAAGGAAAAATAATGTCTGGGGACGAATGGCGGTACTGCCAACTGAGACACTTTGTTGCCTCTCTCCCCCAGCCAATATGATCGGGGAAGGATGTACTCCCGCTGGAACGTCTTTTTACTGATCGAGAGAAAAAAAAATGGGTTATCCAGTGTTTTATAGGATCTGGATGGAGGAGAGGGGAAATGGGAGACCGCCATATGTCGACAAATGGCAGAAAGAATTGGGCACATGAATAAATGACACTCAAAGAAAATTATTTATTTAAATTGGTTTCCTGTTCCGCCGTGGATAACAAGACAGTAGAGATGAATTACAAATCCTTAGCCAGGTGGTATAGAACACCCGAGATAGCACAGAGGATGCAAACAGGAGCATCAGGCAACTGTTGGTGGGGGTGTAAAAAATTGGGTAATATGGCACACCTATGGTGGGAGTGCCCAAAAATTAGACTCTATTGGAAGGAAGTATTGACATATATAAAGGAGATCTCTGGGACAGAGATCATGGAGGACCCATGGGTCTGTCTGTTTCATGGGACAGAGATCTAATTTAAAAAGTACAGTGGGTACGGAAAGTATTCAGACCCCCTTAATTTTTTCACTCTTTGTTATATTGCAGCCATTTGCTAAAATCCATTTTTTCCCTCATTAATGTACACACAGCACCCCATATTGTCAGAAAAACACAGAATTGTTGACATTTTTGCAGATTTATTAAAAAAGAAAAACTGAAATATCACATGGTCCTAAGTATTCAGACCCTTTGCTCAGTATTTAGTAGAAGCACCCTTTTGATCTAATACAGCCATGAGTCTTTTTGGGAAAGCTTTTTCACACCTGGATTTGGGGATCCTCTGCCATTCCTCCTTGCAGATCCTCTCCAGTCCTGTCAGGTTGGATGGTAAACGTTGGTGGACAGCCATTTTTAGGTCTGTCCAGAGATGCTCAATTGGGTTTAAGTCAGGGCTCTGGCTGGTCCATTCAAGAACAGTCACGGAGTTGTTGTGAAGCCATTGTCTTGTTGGAACGTAAACCTTCGGCCCAGTCCGAGGTCCTGAACACTCTGGAGAAGGTTTTCGTCCAGGATATCCCTGTACTTGGCCGCATTCATCTTTCTTATTCTTATTTCTCACCATCTTGGAGTCCTTCAAGTGTTTTTTAGCAAACTCCATGCAGGCTTTCATGTGTCTTGCACTGAGGAGAGGCTTCCGTCGGTCCACTCTGCCATAAAGCCCCGACTGGTGGAGGGCTGCAGTGATAGTTGACTTTCTACAACTTTCTCCCATCTCCCGACTGCATCTCTGGAGCTCAGCCACAGTGATCTTTGGGTTCTTCTTTACCTCTCTCACCAATCTTCTCCCCCGATAGCTCAGTTTGGCCGGACGGCCAGCTCTAGGAAGGGTTCTGGTCGTCCCAAACGTCTTCCATTTAAGGATTATGGAGGCCACTGTGCTCTTAGGAACCTTAAGTGCAGCAGGAATTTTTTTGAAACCTTGGCCAGATCGGTGCCTTGCCACAATTCTGTCTCTGAGCTCTTAAGGCAGTTCCTTTTGACCTCCTGATTCTCATTTGCTTTGACATGCACTGTGAGCTGTAAGGTCCTATATAGACAGGTGTGTGGCTTTCCTAATCAAGTCCAATCAGTATAATCAAACACAGCTGGACACAAATGAAGGTTTAGAACCATCTCAAGGATGATCAGAAGAAATGGACAGCACCTGAGTTAAATATGAGTGTCAGAGCAAAGGGTCTGAATACTTAGGACCATGTGATATTTCAGTTTTTGTTTAATAAATCTGCAAAAATGTCAACAATTCTGTGTTTTTCTGTCAATATGGGGTGCTGTGTGTACATTGAGGGAAAAATGAACTTAAATGATTTTAGCAAATGGCTGCAATATAACAGAGTGAAAAATTGAAGGGGGTCTGAATACTTTCCGTACCCACTGTATAAGAATTCTCTTACCCCGCATCTTCTAAATGCAGCAAAAAGCTTAATTCCCCTGCATTAGCAGGATCCAGAAGGTCCAAAAATAATAGAATAGCTCGAAAAAGTGGATCAGAGATATAGACTGGAACAATTGAGATGGGGGGGGGGGGGGGGAATCGAGGAGGAGGTGGGCAGATATATCTGGGAAAGTTGGAAGAAATTTAAAACAAAACAACAATATCTGGAAGTAATGAGTAGAAGGGAGGAGCAAAAGGGGGACGCATGAGTAAAGAGGGATGAGGTGTCAAACTAGAGGAGCAGAAGCAGTTGGAGGGGTGGGTGGGGAGCAAGGATGTATGTGTTTTTTATAATGTTAGGCATGAGGAGCAAGAAAGAACCTCAAGCATAGCATTATAGTAAGGCAATGCACCATGCAGCTCAAAGCAGCTGCTTGCTCCTCCAGGCATTTGAGCTTTTTCTCTGCCTGTTCACTCCCCCCTCTAATGCCTCCATGTTAGCCTATGTGACGGACTGCTGTCCATTGCACACTACAGTATCTCTCAAAAGTGAGTACACCCCTCACATTTTTGTAATTATTTTATTCTTTCTTTTCATGTGACAACACTGAAGAAATGACACTTTGCTTCAATGGAAAGTAGTGAGTGTACAGCTTGTATAACAGTGTAAATTTGCTGTCCCCTCAAAATAACTCAACACACAGCCATTAACCACTTCAAGACCGAGCCTGTTTTTTGGGTTCAGTGTTCACAAGTAAAAACCAGTTTGGTTTTTTTTGCTATAAAATGACTTGGAACCCCCAAACATTATATATTGTTTTTTTTTTTTCTAACACTCTAGAGAATAAAATGGCGGCAGTTGCAAAACTTTGTCACACCGTATTTGCGCAGCAGTCTTCCAGCGCATTTTTTTTGGTTTTGTTTTTTAAAAAATCAGTTTTATGAGTTAAAAAATAAGTCAACAGTAAAGTTAGGCCAATTTTTTTTTCCATATTGTGAAAGATAATGTTACGTCGAGTAAAATGATACCCAACATGTCATGCTTCAAAATTGCGTCCGCTCGCGGAATGGCGACAAACTTTGCAACATAAAAATCTCCATTGGCGACGTTTAAAAAAATTCTACAGTTAGCATTTTTGAGTTACAGAGGTGGTCTAGTGCTAGAATTATTGCTCTCGCTCTAACGATCACAGCGATACCTCACATGTGTGGTTTGAACACAGTTTTCATATGTGGGCGGGACGTACGTATGCATTCGCTTCTGCGCGCGAGCTCGCGGGGACGCGGTGCTTTAAATTTTTTATTTTTACACTGTTCTTTAAAAAAAAAAAAGATCACTTTTAGTCCTATTACAAGAAATGTAAACATTCCTTGTAATAGAAAAAAGCATGACAGGACCTCCTAAATATGAAATCTGGCGTCAAAAAGACCTCAGATCTCATATTTACACTTAGATGCAATAAAAAAAGAATTTTGAAAAAAATGACAGTCCTTTAAGACTGTTGGGCGGAAGTGACGTGTGACGTCGCTTCCATCATGCCATGTTTTGGAGCCGCACTCGGCTCACGGACACTGGGGGGGGGGGTGTGACCTCTCCCGCCGCTGATAAGTGATCTTGTGGCATATCCGCCACTGAGACCACTTTTATCTTGTGTAGAATCGCCTGCACTAAAAGAAGATACCGGGGTTACGGTAGCTATCTGCGTTGGTCTGGAAATGGTTAATGTCTAAACCCCCGGCAACAAACGTGAGTACACCCCTAAGTTTAAAATGTCCAATTTGTGCCCAAAGTGTCAATATTTTGTGTGGCCACCATTATTTTCCAGCACTGCCTTAACCCTCTTGGGCATGGAGTTCATCAAAGCTTCACAGGTTGCCACTGGAGTCCTCTTCCACTCCTCCATGACGGCATCACAGAGCTGATGGATGTTGGAAACCTTTTGTTTGAGGATGCCCCACAGATTCTCCATAGGGATTAGATCTGCTGACATGCTTGGCCAGTCCATCACCTTCTTTAGCAAGGCAGGAGATGTGTTTGGGGTCGTTATCATGATAGAATACTGCCCTGCAGCCCAGTCTCCGAAGGGAGGAGATCATGCTCTGCTTCAGTATGTCACAGTACATGTTGGCATTCATGGTTCCTTTAATGAACTGTCGCTCCCCAGTGCCGGCAGCACTCATGCAGCCCCAGACCATGACATTCCCACCACCATGCTTGACTGTAGACAAAACGCACTTGTCTTTGTACTCCTCACCTGGTTGCCGCCACACATGCTTGACACCATTGGAACTAAATTAGTTTATCTTTGTCTCATCAGACCATAGGACACGGTTCCAGTAATCCATGTCCTTAGCCTGCTTGTCTTCAGCAACCTGTTCGCGGGCTTTCTTGTGCATCATCTTTAGAAGAGGCTTTCTTCTGGGATGAAAGCCATGCAGACCACTTTGATGCAGTGTGCGGCGTATGGTCTCAGCACTGACAAGCTGACCCCTCACCCCTTCAACCTCTGCAGCAATGCTGGCAGCACTCATGCGTCTATTTCCGAAAGACAACCTCTGGATATGACGCTGAGCACGTGCACTCATCTCCTTTGGTTGACCATGGTGATGCCTGCTCTGAGTGAAACCTGTCCTGTTAAACCACTGTGTGGTTTTGGCCACCATGCTTCAGCTCAGTTTTAGGGTCTTGGCAATCTTCTTATAGCTTAGGCCATCTTTATGTAGAGCAACAATTCTTTTTTTTCAGATCCTCAGAGTTCCTTGCCATGAGGTGCCATGTTGAACTTCCAGCGACCAGTATGAGAGAGTGAGAGCAATAACACCAAATTTAACACACCTGCTGCCAATTCACACCTGAGACCTTGTAACACTAACAAGTTGCATGACACCGGGAAGGGAGAATGGCTAATTGAGCCCAATTTGGACATTTTCACTTAGGGGTGTACTCACTTTTGTTGCCAGCGGTTTAGACATTAATGGCTGTGTGTTGAGTTATTTTGAGGGGACAGAAAATTTACACTGTTATACAAGCTGTACACTCACTACTTTACATTGTAGCAAAGTGTCATTTCTTCAGTGTTGTCACATGAAAAGATATAATAAAATATTTACACAAATGTGAGGGGTGTACTCACTTTTGTGAGATACTGTATATGGGGTTTCAGCCAGGAGTCTAGTGGCAGGGCAGTTTTCAGGCAGCAGGCAGAAATGATTGATTTTCAAAGATAAACCTTGGATTTTGTTCTGCCAGTAAACTTTCCTGCCACTAAACTTCAGTGGAAACCGCATATAGTGTGTCTCAGACTGATCGGCAATGGACACATATACTAACTATGCAGGGGAGTTAACAGTCAAAGAAACAGCCCACACACATGGAGGAGTAGCTGCTTTGAGATGCATTGTCCAACTGTGCATGAATTTTTTATGCCTTGAAAAAATATGAAATCTCAGATTTCACAGAAAAAAATGTCGTCATTGACAACGTGTAACATCACAGAACAGTCCAACTTCACAACCCAAGTGGCACAGTGCAATCCAGTAGTTTAAATGTAAGGCATGTGGAGGATGAACTAGAATAGTACCTCAAACTTATATTATTTTGTAAAAAATGTGTAAACTTTTTTTCAGATATAAAACCTTTTTTTTTTTTTTTTTTTTTTTTTTATGCGTTTGCTTCTAGTTCGACTTCTTAAAGCGGTTGTCTACCCGGAAAAATTACTAGCTCGTTATGAAATACTCACCTTGAAACGAAGATCCGACTGGGCTGCTCAGTCCTTTCTGAGGGAGGGGACATCTTCCCTCGGATCTTGCTTCCGGGTACGCGGCTCCGGTGCTGTGACTGGCTGGAGAAGCGAGACGTCACTCCCGTGCATGCGCTGGACCCGTCTTTCCGGCAAGGTCCGGCCCTATTGCCGGGCCTTTGCAAGGACATACACGGCGCATGCGCCGTAATGCCGCAGATGATTAGAAGGGGAATATCCGAAAATATTTATTTTTACCTAGAGGTTAGCCTTTATTATAGGCTTACCTCTAGGTAAAAGTAAACAAATTGGGTAGACAGCCCCTTTAAGAAACTCGTGAAAGAAACAGATTTGTTAATTCAAGTATGGCAAGGAGCCAAGGAAGGATCAAGGACTGCAGTAAGGCCTCATGCACAATACCAGCTGAAAGTATCTGCTTGTACAGCTCCCAAAAACCCTTGTTGGTGCAGTTGTTGCTTTGAAGATGAGCTGAAGAGTGCAACTGTGTATGATGCCTTGTACAGTACAGGACAGGTGTTAGAATACTTTTCCAATTCAAATGCAAGTGTCAAGTTTTTTTTTAAGAAACAGGAGAACCTCCTGCATGTTCAGTTAGAAGGCGGTTTCTGGTGTCAGTCAGAATGTGTGACGCTGCACTGAACAATGTCTCACTTTCCACACTACTTCAAGGATCTGAAACATATTTTTGTGCCATTTGGCCCAGAGTGGGAAATCGCCATTTGACTGCCTAATATCCAAGAGGTTTGTCCGAACGAGGCACAGTGACCTCTCCAAGATATGCTTTGAGTTGGATGGTAGCAGATGTGGGAGCACTATTCACAAATGTAGATGAAGAAGCAATTTTTTGAAAAACTCTGTCCACACTGGTGATAGTAGTAGTGGATGTGGTACCTGACTGTTGGTCAGTATGAGGCTTTTTGGCAGATGGTGGTTTCTCAGGTGTAGCTGCCTGTACAGATATTTCTTGCATTTTCACCAGGAACATTTCTTTGGCCTGCCTGCCAGCATCTGCACTTGAGAAGAACCGATCTTTATATCTAGAAGAAGAAGAAAAGCAAGACAACAATGTCAATGCAAGGCCAGCAAAGCAACAACTGTGGAAGCTTGCTGTGGGGCCACCGCTAGAAGGAAAGGAGCCAGCAGTGGCGACTGGGGACCTGGCAAAAAGAGTTGGATTGGACGAAAACTAAGTAACCAAAAAAACAAAACAATGCATGATATTCTAGCAACAGGCAGCAGCAATAATTAACTTGGATCAAGTAAGGTAGCGATGCAGTAAAGTGGGTTTTGCGCCATGTCAGAGATGCGTTTTCTGCAAAGCAGCAAGCAATGTGTTCTTCATCGCTTTAACACTATGGTCCTCATACATTTCTTTCGATAATAATCGCTGTGGCACTGTGATTGCAGGAATTACATCTGAGGCAAAAGAATCTGAACTTGCATGCCGAGTCAATTCTTCAAAGGGAGATAATATGGTGATCATCTTTTCCATGAGATTCCACTGATTTGCAGTGATAGTTGCAGTCAGCTCATGTACTGACACATATACTTCAATGGCCCGCTTCTGCTCAATCAGAGACTGCAGCGTGTAAAAAGTGCTGTTCCAGCAAGTCTGAACATCTTGTTCAAGTCTAAAAAGATTTAAAAAGGTTGACCAAGTTGGAGCTGAATATTTTGCAGCCGAGTATATGCCAGGCTTGAATGTTTAAAGTGGCCAACTATTTTGCGCCCAACTCCCACAGCATCCGAAATGCTGTGCTGTGATAAAAGACCCTCTGAGACAGCCAGCTGCAGTGTATGTGCCCCACACACATGAAAGACTGAAAACCAGCATCTTCCACACCTTTTATCATATTTCTGGCATTATCCCGGACTACCGCATGGACAGAACTTTTGGGACTGGCCCAAGTGTCAAGCATTCCTTCAAGTATGCTCGTTATAGCTTGACCTATGTGAGAGCCTTGAAAATTCTTTGCATGGAGTATGCCTTGCTGCAGAGAGAAATTGCCATCAATCCATTGTGCAGTTAAGCTAATTACAGACACAGGACTTGCACTACTGCTCCAAATGTCCGTGGTGAAACTGATGGCCTTTAAGTCCTCTTGAAGCATGTTGGTAATGTGTTTTTTCACTGTGTTGTGTAATCGAGGCAAGATGACATCTGTGATGTAACGGCGACTGGGAATTTCGTACTTGGGCTCCAAAAGATTCAGAAGTCGGCGAAAACCCACATTGTCAACTATTGATAGTGGCTGATCGTCAAGAACGATGAATTGGGTAACTGCCTCACATATTTTCATAGCCCGTGGGTTATCCATGGTGCAGTGTCAGCTGCTGAGTGCCAGTGCTAGCGACGGTAAATTCTCGATGCTCACTCTTGTGTTTCATTTTTGAGGTGTTTTATGAGATTACTGGTATTATAAGAACAAACTTTTGATCCCCCTTGATATTTTTGTAGAACAAAGTTTGCACTCTGCAATGCGTTTTTGGTTTCACTGATTTTAAAAAACCTCCAGACTGCTGACATTTTGCTGGCATCCCTTACACTCAAAGCCTGAAATAAATAAGTCTCTGGGGGGAAAAAAAAAATGGAAAACATTTTTTTGAGCCTTTAGAAATACCATGGTTTTTGGTTTTCAAACATTCACACATGACACTTCTAAGTTATAACTCAGTAAGACAAAACCTCTGACAGATTTTCAAAGATGAAATGAAGCTCTGCTGCACTCACCGATTTGTCACAAGCTATTTATCCAGCATCTTGGCCAAGTAACCCAGCGTGGAACAGAAAATCCATCTGGTGTGCTCTTGGGGTACGGTAACAGAAGCCGAACGCTACAAAAAAAAAAAAAACAGCGAATGTTCTTGAGAACCCAGCCAGCAAAGTAAAAACTGCACAATACCACACGACTAGATGGACAAATACAAGGCCAAGGTGCAAAGAAAAAAAAGTAAATTAGTACTCACTAATTGTAAAGGAAAGGGTGCACACTGCATACACAGCTGGACAAGAGACAATAGGACATGATGTAAGCAAGAGACGTGGGTGCCTGGGACATGTAAAGTGGTTTACAGCGCTCACTGGTCTCCATGTAAGCAGAGAGAGACATGCTGTGGTGTGGGACATGTAACACACTGTCCTCCATGTAAGCAGAGAGAACACGCTTGCTGTGGTGTGGGACATGTAACAGCACTCACTGGCGGCCCGCCATGCAGGGCATATAATAGCACAATGACAGGAGAGGAGATGGCAACAAACCACTCACCAACCGCCATGCGGGACATGGTGTAACCGCGCTTGCCATATAAGTACAGGCAGCCTGGAGGAGACTGCACCACAGACATGAGTTATGTAACAGTATTCACCGCAAAATGGAGGGCCACAAACTTTATCTGCTCCCGACATCCACACAAGCCGATGCCACTTCCAGTATGGGCAAATTTTCGCGAGTACCGATTCCGAGTACCGATAGGAAGCAGCTTCCTAAGGGGGCATTCGGTGGTGGAAAGGAGCCAGGAGTGCGGGACATTGCACAGAGCAGCTAAGTATGACATGTTGTTTTACTGCAAAAAAAAGAGCTTTACAATAACTTTTTAGAGTATAACTAAAGGCAAAAATTCTTCTTTGTTTTGGAGTACAGATGAATTAGAATATCTTTCAGGTTTTTATTGATGTCTGTGTCCCTGCTAGGGAGATTCACCCTCCCTAATTGTCATGTTTTACCATTATCACCGAAAGTGAAACAAAAATCCAAAATTTTGGGTTGACTCCAGTATAGTAATGGAGGGGAAATTTCCAAATAGGGACACTAGTTCTGGTGACAACCAGGGATTCCTTCACTTTGGAGGGATTTCCTCTCACTTTTTGTTTTGGCTAAGGGACAGGAAATGAAAGAAAATCTTCCCAATGGGAAAAACAAGACCATAAGATAAATTCCATTTATTTGTATTCTAACCCTTTCACGCCGACCGTATGCAACTATGCGGCCCCATTGGACTGAGATTTTTTTCGTGGGGCCGCATATTTTTTGCATATCTCCCTTTTTGTGCTGGGAGCGTACTGCATGGTGCGCTCCCAGCAAAGACTGGGGTCTCACCGAGCGATACGGGATGGGATAACGATTGGGACCCCGAACATCCGATTTCGGGTCACCTGATCGCTATTATATCACTTTGATAGCCAATCAGAGGCTCAGTCACTGTGAAGCCCACCCTGTGTTTCTGTCTCTCGGAATGCCAGATTGCATCTTTCTGTGTCCTATGCAGAGATAGGAAAATATATATATATATATATATATATATATATTTAAAATAAAATTTCTAGGTCAGACCCAGGGGTTAGTGTTTGGGTCAGGGTCAGTATTTTATTTTATTTTTTTTATTTTTTATTTTTTATTTTTTTTTTATAGTTAGTGTCAATGTGTTTTAAGGTAGGATATAAAAAAAAAACAAACAAAAAAAAAAAAACAAAATGTGCACTATTGTTTCTGGGCTGTACTAAGGGTACAAATAACTAACATACACATATGTGGCATCGCTGCAATCAGGAGCAGGAGATAATTCATTTTGGGTTGTTCTTTGGTTGTAGGTTATGGTAGTAACAATAAATATACAGTTATATTTAATAAAAACTTTTCTTTTACTATTTTGGGCTAGTTTTCCTTAGATAATAAAAAAAACAAAAAATCAGGAGACATCCATTACCATTAACCACCAAACGAAAGCTTAATTTGTCCTGAATAAAACAAGATATAATCCACCTGGATGCACAAAGTAGCTGTGGTCATATATACAGTTTTACTAACAAATGTCAAAGTTGCAAAATCGGGCTTGGGCATTAAGATTTGTCTTATCCTTAGGCGCGAAGGGGTTTAACCACTTGCCAACTAGCCACTGTGTATATGTGTGTGTATATATATATATATATATATATATATATATATATATGCCTCTGCGCTTGTGATACTGTGGGTGCACTTAATGTCTGCCAGCAACCCGCGATTGTGGTATACAGAGGCAGAACAGGGATCTGCTTATGTAAACAAGGTTCATCCTCGTTCTGACAATGGACAGCTCAGAGATCTGCAGTTCCCAGTGATTGGGAACAGCGATCTCTGGTTTTCCAGGGAGCCCATCTCCCCTACAGTTAGAACACACCCAGGGAACACAGTTAACACCTTGATCGCCCCCTAGTGTTAACCCCTTCCCTGCCAGTGTCATTTATACATTGATCAGTGCATTTTTTTTTAGCACTGATCAATGTAATAGTCACTGGTCCACAAAAAGTGTCATTTGGGGTAAAATTTGTCCACCACAATATCGCAGTCCCTCTAAAAATCACTGATCGCCGCCATTACCAAGTAAAAGCATTAAAAGAAAAATAAAAGTCCATAAATCTATCCCGTAGTTTGTAGACACTATAACTTTTGCGCAAACCAATCAATATACACTTATTGCTTTTTTTCTTTTTTTTTTAACCACTTCAGCCCCAGAAGGATTTCACACTTTAGGACCAGAGCACTTTTTGCGATTGACACTGCGTCACTTTAACTGACAATTGCACGGTTGTGCAACGTTGTACCCAAACAAAATTTGCGTCCTTTTTTTCCCCACAAATGTAGCTTTCTTTTGGTGGCATTTGATCCCCTCTGCGTCTTTTTTCTGATTGCCCCTATAAATAAAAAAAGAGCGACAATTTTGCAGAAAAAAAATTTAGCTAAAATACAAATCCAAAAAAAAAATAAACATTTTATTTCATTGGTTTTGGCCAATTCATATTCCTCCTCATATTTTTGGTTCGCAGTCTGCGTTTTTAGTGATTGGTTTGCGCAAAAGTTGCCGTGTTTAAGGATGATAACTAATTTCTGGGGTTTTTATTTATTTATTTACTAGTAATGGCGGTGATCTGCAATTTTTAGCGGTACTGTGATATTGGGGCGGACATGTCGGACCATTTTGACACACTTTTTGGGACAATTGGCATTTATACAGCGATCAGTGCTATAAAAATGCACTGATTACTGTGTAAATGCCATTGGCGGTGAAGGGGTTAACCTGCAGGGGACGCTCCTAAGGGTTAACTGTGTTTCCCTCAGTGTGTTCTAACTGTATTGGTACTGGGCTGGCAGGGGGAGGGGAGTGATCACGGCTTCCATATACAGGAAGCCTGTGATCACAGCCCTTCCCCCTCAGAATGGAGATCCGTGTTTACATACACGGACCTCCCGTTCTTTCACTGGATATGTATTCTAGCAGAAAGTAATAAATATTGTTTTTTTTTTTTGTTTTTTTTTTCAAAATTGTCTTTGTTTTATAGCGCAAAAAATTAAAAATGCAGAGGTGATCAAATACCACCAAAGTAAGCTCTATTTGTGGTGGGGGGGAAATCAATTTTATTTGTGCCGTATCGCAAAAAAATGGCCTGGTCATTAAGGGGTAGGCCACTGTGCACGTGTGCATTGTGAAGTGTAGCTGACCAAAACCTTGTTGGAGGAAAGATCGCTGGAGGAAGAAGTTAAGTGTTATCCCATGTTTGCACTTAGGACGGGGGGGATTTATAAAAGTGTAAATCAATAGTGCTCAGCACCTCTCTGTGCCAAAATAATATTCAAATAATCCACTGCAGGGCATAATGTATGCTGTGATCTATAACCATGGGCTGCCAGCTAGTCCTCAGAACACTCTTTATTGAATCCACAATAGATTAACAAATGCAAATGCAAGACTTATGTAAACGTCTACAGCCAGCTTACCTCCATTTGCAAACCTGGAAAGCTCTGGTGGAAAAAAATGCTCTCCTAGTTGGCGAAGGGACAGCCTGTGGCGAGGTGAACGCTCTGCTGATGGACTGTCAGAGCCCTTGGTCTGCTCATGCTAGCGTGGCACACCGGGAGTGACATCAGATAATAAGCCGGAAGCTATAGAAGGATGCAGTTGAAAAGCAAGCTGTATTGGTTGCCATGACAACGCGTATAGTTGACAAAGCACTTAGGGCCCAAAACTCATTGTCACGGCAACCAATACAGCTTGCTTTCCACCTCCATCCTCCTATGGCTTCTGGCTTATCCTCTGATGTCCCTTCCGGTGTGCCGCACTGGCGCGGTTCTGTCCTTCCATCAGCAGAGTGTTCACATTGCCACAGCCCATCCTATAGCCAACTTGGAGAGCATTTTTTTTTTCCACCACAGCTGCCAAGTTTGGGAATGGATGTAAGCTTGCATTATACATTTACACTCACCGGCCACGTTATTAGGTACACCTGTTGAATTGCTTGGTAACACAAATTGCTAATCAGCCATTCAGATGACAGCAACTCAATGCATATAGGCATCTAGTGAGAGCGACTTGCTGAAGTTCAAACCAAGCATCAAAATGGGGAAGAAAGGGGATTTAAGTGACTTTGAACGTGGCATGGTTGTTGATGCCAGATGGGCTGGTGTGAGTATTTAAAAAACTGTTGATCTACTAGAATTTTCACATATAACCATCTCCAAGGTTTACAGAGAATGGTCCGAAAAAGAGAAAATATCCAGTGAGTGAAGGGTTGTGTGGAGGAAAATGCCTTGTTGATGTCAGAGGAGAATGGGCAGACTGGTTTGAGATGATAGAAAGGCAACAGTAACTCAAATAACCACTGGTTACAAAGAAGGTATCCAGAATACCATCTCTGAACGCACAACATGTCGAACCTTAAGGTAGATGGACTACAGCAGCAGACCACACAGGGTGCCATTCCTGTCAGCTAAGAACAGGAACCTGAAGCTACAGTTCACACGTGCTCACCAAAATTGGACAATAGAAGATTGGGAAAACGTTGCCTGGTCTGATATGTCTCGATTTCAGCTGCGACATTCAGATGGCAGGGTCAGAATTTAGCGTAAACAACATGAAAGCATGGATCCATTCTGCCATCAACGGCTCAGGCTAGTGGTGGTGGTGTAATGGTGTGGGGGTTATTTTCTTGGCATGCTTTGGGTATTGTTCCTGACCATGTCCATCCATTTATGGCTACAGTCTACCCATCCGCTGATGGCTACTTCCATCAGGATAATGCACCATGTCACAAAGCTCAAATCATCTCAAATTGGTTTCTTGAACATGACAATGAGTTCACTGTACTCCAGTGGCATCCACGTTCACCAGATCTCAATCCAATAGAGCACCTTTGGGATGTGGTGGAACAGGAGATTCGCATCATGGATATGCAGCAACTGCGTGATGCAGATACGCAGCAACTGCGTGATGCTATCATGTCAATATGGACCAAAATCTCAGAGGGATGTTTCCAACACCTTGTTGAATCTATGCCACAAAGCATTAAAGCAGTTCTAAAGGCAAAATGGGGTCCACCCCGGTACAAACAAGATGTACCTAATAAAGTGGCCAGTGAGCGTACATAAGAATTGTATGCTTTCTACCATTTGTTTATCTATTGTGGATTAAATAAGGAGTGTTTTAAGGACTAGCTGGGTGTCCATGGTTCTATATCACAGTATACATTATGCCCTGCAGTGGATTATTTGAATATTATTATTCAATGTGGCCTTTGTCAGGTACTCTATTGTTCAGGTCCCCCCTCCTTTTTTCTTTGCAGAAAAGTAGTAGATATATTTTGAGGAAAACAAACAATAAAAGATGATCTTAGTCACTTGCTTCCAGATAGCTTGATTTTTTTTATTTATTTTTTTTCTCAGAAGCAACATATGCATTGTTGGAGGCAGGATACTAGACTTTGGAAACTTGAGGGACAGATATTCTCCTCTTATAATGGAGATCTATGGCATACTGGGCCTGTGAGCTGTCTTCATCTCTCCTTATATTCATAACATGATGGAGGGGGGGGGGGGGTGTTCTGTAACTCAGAAGTAACTTGTGAACTGTGAAGACACTGCATAGTAGGGGTGCTGAAATTAACCGATGCTCCACAATGCAGCATCAAAGCTACGACCGGCATTAATCGATTGTCGGGTGACGTCATCCTGACTTGCCCCGCCCTTCCTGGGAGAGCGCCTCCAGCGTACTCTACAGGTGTTTAAAAAAAAACTGTCTTATTGAATCCCATGTTACTGTGCATTAAGTGCCCCACTGTACATGCTTCTTAATCAATATGTAGCTCCATACTGCATTTCTCCGTGCCCCTCGGCGCTCATGTGACTGCCCAGCCCGCCTCTCTTCTGATCAGTCAGCGGGCGGGACTGAGAATTCCCTGCTGACATCAGCCTGGACAAGAGAGGAGAGAGAAGGGCAGGGCAAGTTACAGGAGTGCCGAGCGGCACCGTGAGAAATGCGGTATGTAGCTACATATTAAGATGCATGTACAGTGGGGCACTTAATACACAGCAACATGGGATTCATTAACCAGTTCCCTACCGACGTATAGTAAAATGACGTCGGCAGGGACTGGCCGTCGATCCGGGAGGACGTCATATGACGTCCTCCGCTTCTCGCCGCTACTGCGGGGACCAATTACTTAGGGTACAACGACACATAATTCACGGGGTGACATGTACGTAGAATTATACATCGATGTATGGCGTAAAGAGTGCCACGGCGAGCCGTGAGGACATTGAACGGGACGGGAAGAGAGAGGAGAGAACAGGTCCGACTACAGTCGTCCCTTAAGAGTCAGGGCGGGCGACTGACTAGTCTTCTCTCCGCCCGACCCGTCAGTGTACTCGCGGCTCCCCGTGCCTCTTTACGTCATACCTCGATGTATAACTAATTCTTCGTACATGTCACCCCGTGAATTACGTGTCATTGTACCCTAAGTTATTCTGTCAAAAAAAAATTTGTGGACATCTCATG
>BLSH010284899.1:265813-281528 GCA_018402905.1 Glandirana rugosa | reverse complement strand
CATGTGGTATCGCCATACTCGGGACGAGTAGCAGAATATATTTTGGGGGGTAATTTTTGCTATGTACATGCTATGTGTTAGAAATATCTTCTAAATTGACCACTTTTTGTAAAAATAAAAGCGTTTTCATTTTCTTTCCACGTATTTCCAAGACTTGTGAAAAAAAATGAACCATTCAAAAAATTCATAATGCCTCATAGAATATACATTGGGGTGTTTGCTTTCCAAAATGGGGTCATTTTGTGGGTAATTCCTTTGTCCTGGTGCTCCAGGGCCTTCAAAAGTGTAATAGGTCGTTAGGAAATTAGATGTGAAAATTCTGCTCCTAGAATGCATGACGGTGCTCCCTGCATGTTGGACCTCTCTATGTGGTCAGGCTGTGAAAAAGTCTCACACATGTGGTATCGCCATACTCGGGGACAGTAGCAGAATGTATTTTGGGGTGTAATTGGAAGTATGCATATGCTGTGTGTGAGAAATAACTTGTTGTTTTGACAATTTTGTGCAAAAAAAAAAAAAATAATAATAATTTCTTCATTTTCCAAAGAATTGTGGGAAAAAAGTACAACTTCAAAAAACTCGCCATGCCTCTTACTAAATACCTTGGAATGTCTACTTTTCAAAATGGGGTCATTTGTGGGGTATTTGTACTTTCCTGACATTTCAGGGCCTCAAGAAATTAGATAGGCCATCAGTGTATCAGGTGTGATCAATTTTCAGTGATTTGCACCATAGCTTGTAGACTCTATAACTTTCACACAGACCAAATAATATACACAACTTTGGGTTATTTTTACCAAAGATAGGTAGCAGTATAGATTTTGGCCAAAATTTATGGACAAAAATTACTTATTTGCAAAATTTTATCACAGAAACTAAAAAAAATTGTTTTTTTTTCAAAATTTTCGCACTTTTTTCAATTATATCGCAAAAAATAAAAAACCCAGAGCTTCTTAAATGCCACCAAAAGAAAGCTCTATTTGTGTGAAAAAAATGACACAAATTTTGTTTGGGTGCAGTGTAGCATGAGAGAGTAATTGAGATTCAAAGTGTGAGAGCGCTGAAAGCTGAAAATTGGTCTGGGCAGGAAGGGGGTATAAACGTCCTGTATTCAAGTGGTTAAGACATGTTTATTTTAACACCTGTAAGTAGAGTACTTATGAGTTTGTACTCTACTTACAACTCGTGCTAGCTCCGTGCAGGGAGTTCAGATTGGCTTCCATCACTCCTGTCCTCCCGGCAGCAGTGTGTTTTCTCCTATGTGAATGCCTGTACCTTGTAGTGCACCGGATTAGTGCACTTTTTAAGTGAGTGATGTGCTCTTTTTTTTTTTATTATTCAAAGAGGAGTTCCACTAATTTTTTTTGTTTTAGTAGTCAGCGGCTACAAAAAGTGTACCCACTGACTTTTAATAAACATACACTCGCCTGTCCTACAGTCCAGCGACGCAGCCACCCAAACCCTCTGTTCTCTCCCGCTCCTCTCCGTGGCGCCGGCATCACTGCTTTGGGCATGCAGCTTCACAGCAGAAGTGGGATCTTGGTACCTGTGAAAACTAGGTACCCCCCCCCCCAAAAAAAAAAAAAAATTGCATGCCAAGTGTGGCATGTCAGGGGGTCGGGACTCCTTAAAGCGGAAGTTCCACTTTTTGGTGAACTCCACTTTAATGAAATATGTTTATACAGAAAGCACTATGACTTCCCCAACCCTGGACTCCAAGAGGAGACCATCATGTTACATCAGTAATCGTGATGCATCATGGAATCGAATTGTATTGAATTGTTGACCAAATAATCGTAATCAAATTGAATTGTGAGACCAGTGAACATGCGCACCCCTACTGCATAGTTCACAGGAGGTCGATAGTTGAATGCAAATTACAAGCATCTCTCCAGTAACACCTTTGCCCAATCACATTACATTGGTAATGCACCTCCTGTATAGTTCAGGGCCTCAAACGGTCAGCCAGACAACCAGTGTATGCAGCTCTATGTGTATGTGGCTGTAATCCTGGTTTGTTTGCTAGAGTAGGAGTACATTGTGACCTGTTGTAGGTATGGTATATAACAAAGTTTATCTCCTGAACTGAAGACAATAGTTATTTGCACTATGAAGCTTCTTCATGTGTTCTGAGTTCATCTTTAAATACTACGCAAATCCTATACAGCTATTCGCAAATGAAAATGATGTTTCTGAAATTATACTGCTTTATAATGATTAATAACATTACCCAAAATAAAACCCTACAGAAGCATCCCTGCACACTAATGTAGCAAACAGATCTGCAGTACTGTATATCTTTTATCTATTCTTATATTCTTAGTTGCTCTACAGTGTGTGAAACTGACTTGGTTACCACTGTTGTCTATTGCATCATACTGTACTACAGACTTGACTAACAACTCTCTATACTTTTTAGGACATCTCTCCCTGATACAGTACTTGTACATTAGTGTCCTCCTAACTTTCCTCAGCTTTCCACTCTGCTGCAAAGTTTATTAATTCTTATTTCATGCTCGGAAACCATTATTGATCATAACTTTCTCTTGCTTGCTACTACTAACTTTTATCATTTCTCCTCTCTTCTCACTAACACACTTCCTAGAAATGCTCCCTTATCTCTGCTTCTTACATGTCTACTACAAACTCCCTCTTTCACTGTTTGTTTGCTGGTTTTATATCCTGTGCTCCCTGCCTGGAGCTCCCCTTTTCAATTTTCACTGCTTCCTACCTCTGCTTATTGCCTAATGTTCTCCTCTACCATTGTTTATTGTGATTGTAAAGGCTTAATTCTCTTCCTTTTCTGGGGTCCCCCTGCTGACACTGTAGGCTCCACCTAGACGTTGAGTGCCTCCATAGGAAGCCGCATCCTATGAGGGCACCCGTGCAGGCTCGATCCTGAGCCAGGTTGTGTGCGTCTTTTGACACACACAGTGTGGCTCGGCCCCACTCTCTACTCACATGATTTGTTTGACAGCAGCAGGAGCCAATAGATCCAACTGCCTCAGCACAGCCTGCGAGAGCGGGGGAGAGAGTTGCTGTAGACGGGCGAGTAAGGATTCTAATAAAAGGAATGCAATAAGGTAAAAATGTCATGGCTTTACAACCACTTTAATCTTGCTCCCTACCTCTTTATTTCCCTTCCTATCCTTCTGCCTCCCTTTCTAATGCTTCATGTAGATAATGCTTCATTTTTCTGGTAAATGCACCTGGCTCTAACCCTTCCCTCCTGTATGTTCAGAAGTTTTGAAAGGATGTGATCGCCACACCAGCTTGTACAGACTTTTTAAAATAATTTTATTTTGTAATGGCTAACGCATTTTGTGTGCTTAGCACTCTTCTCTGTGCATTCAGGGTATTGTTCCCCCTTTTTGTTACTCTGTGGCCAGGCCTAATTTGTTCCTGTACCTTTTCATGTACACGAGTTGATTTTCAATCCTAACTAAGAAAAAGATGTACTCAAAACCTTTTTACATTTACAGCAAGGTGAACATTGTAGCCGACTAAGCGTGATGCCTTAATTTACATTCCCTTTCTGCTTTTTTTTTTCCCTCTGATATCCAACTCATATGTCAGTGCTTGAAATAGAGAATAATCAAGGCTCAGTTTGCTGTTAGCTGGAATTTTTTAGGGAGCTACTGCTTAACATTGGTGAATACTCAAGTCCATGACACCGTAGAGTACACTAGTGAAGTCATAAAGGCTTATAGCAGAGAAGGGAAACATTTATAGAGAGAGAAGGGGTATTATCCATGGCTCTTGCTCTTCTATAAGATTTGTTTTTCTGACCCTAACTTTCCATGGCCCTACTTGTGTGTTTTACTTTGGGGTTGTTTTGTTTTTTGTTTTTGTTTGTTTTTTTTTAGTAGCAGGGCATTGTACCATTGTGTCATTGGAGAAACAAGAAAATACTGAGATAACTGATAACTGACAAAAACATTTAAAAAGGCTTGCTGGATATAATATCTCATTAAAAACAAACCTTTACAAAAACTTTTTTTTATTTATTTCTTTGTTATAGCCAGTAAATTATTGCTTTTTTGTGTATTTGCCGTTGTAACTATTCTCGAGGATTAATGGCTGATCTGTTTCACTCTTCTTTTTTCTTTTTTTTTTTTTTTTTTTTTGAAATGACAGGTTTTAGGCAGCCGTGGAAATAATCTCCACGAGGTAGAGACTGCAGAGGGCGAGAAGTTTTTAGCTAGCATGCCCACAAAATTCAGGAAGAACATTTGGATCAAGAGAGGTAATGAAATGTATAACGCTAAACTACAGGGTTTTCGGTCTGTAGATAACTGCATTGGTGCCTTGTACAGTGTATTTGGCAGTACAGATAATAAGTAAAACAAATTTACAACTATATGTGTTTATTGAGCCCAAAGGGCTGGTCTACATATGTGATTAAATAACCTGTTGGCAATTGTTACATTTGTAGGGGGTTTCATTTCAACTAAGGGCAAAATGACTAAATTTGGCCATACATGGATTGAAGTTCAGCGGGGACTGGCCAAATTTTGATCCATGTATGGCCCCTGTGGCTGTACAGAGGTTGATCGACTTCGGTGCAATCACTCTGTTGGATTTTCCCCCTCGATCAGCACTGCAGGCTATAAATGCTGATCAGTGTATTCTGATTGCAGAGACATCTCCTTGCTATCAGAATACAATAACGTAATATCCTCAGTGGGAGAATTCTCCATCCACCTCAAGTATGTAGATGGGGGAATTAACTTTCTGGTTGAATTGAAAAAAACATATTCATCTATGGGCTGCTTGAGTAAATGGCATTCTTCTTTGCAGTGCTGTGTCCTAGGTTTGATTCCAACAAAGGACACCATCTGCATGGAGTTTGTACTCCCCACGCGCTTCATTTTTTTTTCCTGTTTCAATTGTTTTTTTAATATTTTGAAAAGCAAAGGAAGAAGAAATACTTTACAGAGCAGCGAACAGTCCTCGGGTGCTCTGAATCTTACAACAAGTATTGATACATAAATGGCATGGTAGAGAAATACATCTCCAGAAGATGGACTGGGGAACCCGAGATCTTCTATAAGGCCACAGGTGAACACGTGAACATCATCAGAAATATACAAAGAAAATCAGTCTTTGAGTTGTAAACATAGTATATTGCAACAAACATTATCACTGGAGGGTGGTCAACGGGACCGTCATCCAGTAAGTCATAGTAAGGGCCAATGACATAAAGATCCTGAGACCGTGGCCTCGCTGAGTCATGGTCACTGTGAGTGAGCCCTCAAAATAAAAGGACACAATCCAGTGGTCACAGCTTCCCTAAATATTTACCCATATCCCCGTAAGGGGGTTCCAATTCCCCAACTATAGAAAAAGAAAAAAAGGGGGAAAGAGAAGAGGGGGGAGGGAGCAGTAAAAACAGATGCTTAGGTCGGCTGGAATCAGAGGAGCAATAGAAAAGGTAGAGACCGAGAAAGAGAGGAAATGAGTCCATCCGGGAATCCTCCAGTCTTTATCGATTTCATTCTCCTGGAACCTGCAAATAAGCCAGCCAAGGGGACCATACCTTTTCAAAGGTGGATTGCTTGTCTCGTAAGATACTCACTACCTTTTCATTTAACATGATCCACGTGAGTTGCCATTTAATTAGATCAATATCTATAAGAAGGATTTTCCACGCTATTGCTATAGCGATTTTAGCTGCTAAAAACATAAATTAGAGTCTGAGTATGTCGGGGACCAGTTCAACAGCCTTATCTAATAGGGCTATGCTTGCATCGTTAGTGATATTGACCATCGTGACTGAAAAAATATGTGAGTGGATCCTAATCCAAAAGCTGTGAACCTTTGGGCACATCCACAATAGATGCAGTGTTGTACCAATTTGGCCACAACCTCTGAAGCATGTGGCTGAGGAGTCTGGATACATTTTTGATAAACACACCGATACCAAGTACCATCTGGCGAGGACCTTATAACCAGCTTCTATAAAAGCTACATTATGGATGCCTTTATGGATCCGTGTACTCTATTAACGCTAGTCTTCCACCTCAGGGGTTATAGACCAATCCCTCTCCCATGCCACCTGGTATGATAATCTATCATTAGTGTTGATAAACAGTTTATATAATATTGAGACGCTCCCCCGCAGAGTAGCATCCTGCATGCATCTATTTTCAAACACAGTTCGGACTGCCACATCAGCGCTAACCTTTTGTAGGGATTTGAGAAAGTGATAAATTTGTTGCCAGTGGAAGCTCTCTGTGGAAGGCATTTCCAGACTTCCAGTTAAATATGAAGGACGTATGCCTCTGTGGTTGAAATAATCGCTAATACGATATAGTCCCTTATTCAGCCACCGGTCAAACCTGTCATGTTCTATACCTGGTGGGAACAGGGTGTAGCCAAAAAGGGGAGCCACTGGGGTATGTGATGACCGAAGGGGCCATCTCTTGCAGCTTGTATCCCAAATCTGAAGAGAGAGGGAGAGCTTTGGACAAAGTATTGCCCTACGATGTTTTGGAGGACCCCAAAGGACGAGATCTATTTTAAGTGGGAAACCGGCTTGGGCCTTTATGGAAACCCAGGCTGGTCGGTAATGTGTACTATGGAGTTGGCCTAACTGTGCGAGCTGCGCTGCCACGTAATACTTCCTAAAGTCAGGCACACCTAGTCCGCCAACGTCCTTAGACGCATACATTGTGTCTGTTGCTATTCTAGGGCCTTTAGTGCCCATATAAAGCGGAAAATTTTGGATTGGAATCGTCAAGTGGCGAGAACAGGGACTTGAATCGGCAATGTATGAAAAAAATATAATAGCCTGGGCAGGACTGTCATTTTCACGGACGCAATCCTACCCATCCATGAAAAACTCCCATCTGACTATGTCTTTATGTCCTCCAATAGCCTAGCAAATAGAGTTGGATAGTTAGCCGTGTACAGGGAGGAAACTTTGGGAGTCAGTCTTAATTCCTAAATAGGAAAGGGATGTCTGCTGCCACTGGAATGGGTATTGAGACTGAATACTCTGTAGGGTTGAGATTGGCAAGTTAACCTTCAACGCCTCTGATTTGTCAGGGTTGACTGTGAGGCTTTATTTTTTCCTACAATACAAAACATACTGGCAGTTTAACTGATTTCCCTCTTAAAAATGGCACATTGGTGTGCGTGACTGTGGCAGTTAAATTGTTCAGTTCATCTGTAATATATGTTTGCGGAAAGGAAACTATTCTAAATAGTTCAATGTGTTGTTTTTTAGTATTTGTAGTGAAGCCATTTTTATTATAGGGTAAAATATCTTTTATGTGTTGATATTTTTTGTCTAGAGAATTAAGGTTTGGAACATTTATTGGATTCCATAAATTATAGTTACTTGTTAGGAGAGGTTAAAGTGGAGCTCCACCCAAAAGGGGAAGTTCCGCTTTAAGGACTCATTCACCCGCTTCTCTTGCACAATTGCCACTTTTGAAGACTGGGGGGGCGGGGAGCAGGTACCCGATTTTGACCGGTACCTGCTTCCCACTTCCGTTCCAAGTGATGCAGTGTTCAGAACAGAAGTTGTCCTCACTCCCTCCCCCCCCTGCAGTCTTCTGGGACACTAAAGGGTCCCAGAAGGCTGCATCCACCAGTCATGATGCGCAGCGCGACTTGCACATTCCCAGTGGGCACCCGGCTGTGAAGCAGAAAGCTGTCACAGCCGGGTGCCCATAGTGAAGATGCCGGCGACCAAAGACAGCAGGTGAGACCGACTGGGATGAGCACAGCGCTGTATGGTGGAACAGGTGAGTGGTTGTTTTTTAAGAGTCAGCAGCTACAGTTTTTGTAGCTGCTGACTTTTTTTTCCCACAGGTGGCTGGAACTCCTTTTTAAGTAAGTTGCTGACCCTCTTCAGGGATATATGGATATCTCTGAAAATAAATATGCACATGCACACAGTATATTCATATTACAGGCCAAGCTGAGCCTCAAACAGAAGGAGTGGTGTATAAATGTATACCTCCAGCAATGTGGATATCAGCCCATGTACATGGCGAGGATTGGTATATTTGGGTCAGGAATCTACACTTTTTTTTTTTTTTTTTTTTTTTTTTTTTTTTTTTTTTTTTTTAGTTCCAAAACTGTTTATAAATAGTAGTAAAAAGGAAAGTAATGGCGAACTGGCTACTAAAAGATAACTGTCAGAACTAGATATATTACGATACCTGCCAGCTGCGAATTGTGGTCAAACCTGCCAAAGTAAGTATTAGCAGATTAAAGGATAAGTTCACTTTAAAAAAAAAAGTGTAGGTAAAAGAATGTGCATTTACTATATTATTTATTCATTTATTTTAGGAGCCTGGAAAGCATTGCACCAGCGATCAGCAGATCACTGATGCCATGCAGGTCTCCTGCAGACTGTCGATGTGAGCTGTCTGCCCCGTACATCTTACGGCCAGGCAGTTTCACACTACCACAGCTCTCAACCGTGCCGTGGTAGTTCATTGAGCACTACAAGCTGACAGCCGCAAAGCCCCGCACAGCCTCGCTGTTTTCAAAAAGTGACAGCTAGTACGGGGAACTTCTCCCCATACTGTTGTCACAAGGAGAGGAGAGGAACGGTGAGCGGCTGCAGCAGTGGGAACATGTTGCATGTTCCACCCTAAAAACGAGTGGCACATGTAACATGTTCCCAAAGGTGAACTTATTCTTTAATGTCAGGGCAGAATATATTCAGATAATTGCTATCTTACATTTTATGCAAAAGTTAATTTTATCTGTACTCGGTATACCAGCACATGTAATAAAATATGTTTTCTCTTTTAGGGGATTTTGTTATTGTTGATCCAATTGCTGAAGGAGAAAAGGTAAAAGCTGAGATTTCCTTTATCATCTATAAGGATCATCAGAGACTACTGCAGAAAGAAGGTCTATGGTAACTGGTTTTTAATCTTTATTTTTGTAAAAGTACAGTATTGGGTTGCATTGTAGAACATTGAAAGCATGTTAATTATGCTTGGTTCACATTGGCAGTATTTTTCCTTTTTGTTTTTGGACCAAATAGGACTTTTTTAAAGGAGATATGTAATTTTCTAAAATTGAATCTGTGCTTGTCCATTGCAGGGCAAAACAGGTTCGCTTAATGCCAGCCCTGTGCACTGCTTTATACATAATCCAAACAACTTATTCTTGTAGCACCACCTTAAATTGCCATGGATAAATTATATTTTAAAGCGGAGTTCCACCCAAACATGGAACTTCTGCTTTAAGCACTCCTCGCCACCCTTACATGCCACATTTGGCAAGTCGTTTTTTTTTTTGGGGGGGGGGGGGTGTACCCGGTTTCCTCCTTCCATTTCTGGGCCGCCTAGGCGACTCCTCCTCTCCTCCTAGGCGGCCCCTCCTGGCAATCTTCTTCGACACGTCACAGGTCCCAGAAGATTGCCTGGCCACTAGGAACACGCATCGCGACTCATGCATGCGCAGTGCGTGCCCGGCCGCGAAGCCATGGCCGGTGCCCACACTTGCAATGACGGCGCCACAGGGGGGAGGGAGACCAGCAAGGCTTCAGGCGCAGCCATTGCTGGACCACGAGACAGGTAAGTTACTGTTTATTAAAAGTCAGCAGATACACTTTTTGTAGCTGCTGATTTTTAATAAACTAAAAAACTAGTGGAACTCTGCTTTAAAATTACTGAAACAAAACCTGTTTTATATTGGAACGTATACATTTATTTAAAGCCATTAAAGGGTAAGTTTACCTTTTTTGATCACTTTTTTTTTTTTTTTCTAACTTCCAATGTACCAATATAGCATTCATGTACTTTTTTTGCAAAAATATCAATGCTTTCCATTTAAATCTACAGACACCTTACTGTCCTCCATCCATGTTTCCATTTGTAATGTCTTTGTCACGGACCTCCATTCTCAACAAGAGTATGTCCGCCTGTAAATGCTTCCTTGGACCAGAATCACTTTTTCGAAGCAATCCATGTAGGGTAAAAACAGGAATTGTTTGAGACACAGAGGTAACATTCAGGGGACCCCCCCATCTCATCATTATTCAGGGTGGGGTAACAAGATAGACACAGGTGCAGACATTGCAACAATAGATTGTCTTTTCAGCAGGGAGGGCTGTTGGAGAAAACCACCCCTACCTTCTCAGAGTTAATACACACACACCCGCACATCCCATAATACTTTGCTCCCAAGCTGGATAGAACAATGGGATAGAGGCACCTAAACACATAGCAACCCCCACCCCACTTTAAACCATCTAGCAATGGTCTGAGACCAAAGGTGCAATCTATCCTCATATATCTCTTGAGGGATATTGTCCAGAAACATCACCATCCCCAGTGGAAGAGCCCCCCCCCCCCCCACTCTCCCATCAGAAACCACACATGGATCCCGGGATAACAGGAATAAAAGTGAAGGCTGAGTCCAGTGTGGTGAGTCTGACCAGCGTAGATCAGATTAGGGTTCTTGGTCACCCTGTGCCCCTATAAGACACAGAGGGTGACTTACACATAAGAGGGCTTCAGGGAGCTGGATAAGGAGCCTCCCAACTTCTTTAGGTAGTCTGAGTTCAACAAGCCCCCTGCCCAAAGGGACTCCTGTCACACATCTCCCCTATTGGCAGGGGACTAACACAGGATGAGACCCCAGACGGGTTGACTCGGATGTTAGTCCATAGTTCCAGTCCTGCAATCTCTGTACCCACACAGTACCCCAAATGCATTGTTCCAAATAGAGCATTACTCACCCAGCCAACCTCTGCCTCTCTCGTAGAACATACCTGCCACTGAAGAGAACTGTGGACTGGCCCTGCTCCCTGGAGTCCTTTCAGCTGCTGAAGAGAAGACAGGATGGCTGGGCTCATTCCATCATGCTGTTGGGGGTCTGGCCCGACTGCCCAGCATCCCTGGGGTACACAGATACTGAAATCCCATGCAAGTTTACTTGATGACAATCCCCCAGTGCTTGCAAAGCATGGCTGGCATCCTCTTGTCTCAGTGCTGGACTATTTCCTGGGATTGTGTCAGTGGAGACCGAAGTCCCATCCACTTTCACAGGACCTCCATCTTCTGTTAGTTGAGGACAGCCCTGTTGCCAGCTCTTCTGCTGGAGGGTCACTGGGTTGTTCCTCCTCTGCGAAAAATCAAGTAACTGCCCAGCCTCTGGAACTGGTGTCTGGGGATAGAGGTTCACCATCTCCTGTCCATAGAACCCAGAAGATATTGTTGGTACTGGCCAGAGGTTAGCAAAGCTCTGCCCTGTTGTCAGCACTTCAGCTTTGGGGCCGGCTATCTCCAGAGTTTCTGCTGTTAATTCTAGGACATGCTGCTGAATGTGTTCTAGCAGTTCCCTGTATGCCCTTTCCAGATGCTGTTCCTTCCTTAGCAGGTATTCCATGTCTGGTTTAAGCTCTGAGACTCCTGCAAGACCGAGCATAGCCTCTCTGTAATCTCGCAGGTCCTCAAGGGTAGGCTCTCCATCAAACACAAAACCATCTGTAAGGCTCTCCCATAACAATCCTGGCCACCAAAGTCCTATCCCTTCGTACAGCATTCTGTTACCTCCCCTAAATATTCCTCTGCATGCCATTGCAGAGCCCGATACCGATTGTCCAGCTCTATCTCCTGCTGGACCAGCCTGTCCAACTCAGACACCCATTGCTCCTGGGGCTGCTCTCCTAGGAATGGCATCCGCAACTCCCTTTGGTCACTGGCTCACTGCTCTGGGGTTGAAAAGCACTTTCCTTGGTGTCTACCAGCGACCTGAAGAGCTCCAATCCAGACCTGCACACGAATCTGCTGTACTGATCTTCAGGTACTGATCCGCAGACACAGTGCTGGGGATTGCTAAAAGGGCACTCTGCAGCAGCTTCTGCAGCTCTGATGCCAAATCCATATCTCCGTTGGGACGACCGAAGTCTGCTATCCAGACCTTGGATCCTGGTGGTGGTTTGGACATGTTCACAGCGAGGCAGCACGATCCCACCGCTGCCAACCAGTGTCACGGACCTCCGTTCTCAACAAGAGTATGTCTGCCGTAAATGCTTCCTTGGTCCAGAACCAGCACTATCCGAGGTCCCTCAACCCATTCACTTTATCGAAGCAATCAGTGTAGGGTAAAAACAGGAACTGCTTATTGAGACACACATACACAGAGGTAACATTCAAGGGACACACCCCACTTCTCATCTCATCATTATTCAGGGCGGGGTAACGAGACACACAGGTGTTCAGACATTGCAACAATAGATTGTCTTTTCAGCAGGGAGGGCTGTTGGAGAAAACTAACCCTCCCTTCTCAGAGTTAATACACACACACCTGCACATCCCATAATACCTTGCTCCCAAGTTGGACAGAACAATGGGATAGAGGCACTTAAACACATAGCAACCCCCACCCCACTTTAAACCATCTAGCAATGGTCTGAGACCAAAGGTGCAATCTATCCTCATGTATCTCTTGAGGGATATTGTCCAGAAACATCACCGTCCCCAGTGGAAGAGCCCCCCCCCCCCCCCACTCTCCCATCACAAACCACACATAGATCCCGGGATAACAGGGATAAAAGAGGAGGCCGAGTCCGGTGTGGTGAGTCTGGCCAGCGTAGATCAGACTAAGGTTCTTGATCACCCTGTGCCCCTAAAAGACACAGGGTGACTTACACATAAGAGGGGCTCCAGGGAGCTGGACAGGGAGCCTTCCAACCTCTTTGAGGTAGTCTGGGTTCCACAAGCCCCCACCCAAAGTGGCTCCTGTCACAGTCTTACCTTCTGAACAGACTATATGACAAAGGAAGGAGTTGACCAGCTGTCCTCATTAGCACACACCTTGCATCATCCACCCTCCTACCTACTGCCCACTCCCAGCTGCACGTTTTTTAAATGCAATCAATCAATGATCACCCCTCTCACTAAATACACAGTATACAATGAGATTGCATAGTGTATGGCCATGTTTATACACCTGAAATTACTAGTTGCGCTTTCAGTGCCATTGTTAATGGCACACCAAACAGAAGCAAACACACATTTTGCCATGTGAAAAAACGAGGGGTTGGAGTTGGAATTTAGAAAAAAAAAAGTAATCAAAGGTGAACGTACCCTTTTAAAGACAAAAGCATATAAAACAAGAACACAGTAGGTATACCTGTTAAAAACATAAACCCTCTAATTGTAATCCCAAAGTTTCAAATGTTGAAATAATGGGAGTACAATTGGAGGCCTTGTGTTTTTAACAGATGTACTGTACGTAATGTGCTTTAAATAAATGTATATTATATTAAAGTGATGGTTATTTATATGTTCATATTTACTGAGCATTTCATATGGTTTTGTTCCAGTATTTTTCAAATATGATTTTTGCATGGTAGCTCACTTAAGGTGGTGCTACTAGAATAAGTTGCTTGGATTGAGTTTGGATCCCCTGAGCTCCAGATAGATTATCATTCTTTCAGTGGTTTTGAAGTCTGGTGTGTAGTGTTGGTTTTTCTGCTTTATACCTTTTGTTCCTCCCACAACCAATCCATTCACCCAGGAGAACAAAGAGAAAAAGCCTAGTATAAGATTCAAGATGCTTTGGTCAGAGCTTATCCAGGTAAAAGGAATATTTTCCTGTCCAATGTGACAGAACAGGTACTTGGTAAATTGCTGCATTTTTGGAGGAAGGGAAGTTTCCCTCTCCCCGTATGTAAAAGTATTGATGCTTTGCTTTGCTGGGGGTGGGGGAACCAAGGTAGGAGGGGCCAGACAGTTATGTGAACTTGCTTTGCATTAACACAGAACAGGCTCACTTTAAAGTATACATGTCACAGATTCAAATTTGACCTATAAAGAGAACGCTACTTTAGAGAAAATCGCATGCCACAACTATCAGTAAATGCAGAGATCTAAACAGCTGAAGCTTTATCTAAATCTAAACCTGTTCTTTATAAGTTAGGTCCCAACCTTCCTTGTTGCCTCTCAAACCACCTTGTAGTATTGTTTAATATTATGGATAGCTTCATTCATGAATAGGGGGTAAACCCAAGCTCAATATTTACATGAAAGCCAATGCTCGATGTTGGGAATGTTTACACAGAACACCCTTTTTAAAGTGATTATTTATTTATTTATTTTTTTTAGCCTTTACAAACCTATTATACTTGCCTCCTCTGTGCAGTTGGATTTGCGCAGAGTAGCCCCGATCCTCCTCTTCTCGGGTCCCTCTTTGCTGCTCCTGGCCCCTCCCTCTTTCGGGTGCCCCCTCAGCCAGCAGTTCTCTATGGGGGCACCCAAGCCGAGTCAGAGCTCTGTGTAGCCATTCAGACCCTGATTGGCTGACATACTTTGTTTGACAGCAGTGGGAGCCAATCGCGCCGCTGCTGTGTCTCAGCCAATCAGGAGTGCACTGGATGGCTGAGGGGATCGTGGACATCGCTGGAGAGAGAAGGGGCTCAGATAAGTGATTAGGGGGGTGCTGGGGGGGCTGCTACACACAGAAGGTTTTTTATCTTAATGCATAGAATTCATTAAAGCAGTTGTCTACCCAATTTGTTTACTTTTACCTACAGGTAAGCCTATAATAAGGCTTACCTGTAGGTAAAATTAATATCTCCTAAACCTGTACGGTTTAGGAGATATTCCCCCTCTAAGCAGCTGTGGCGTTACGGCGCATGCGCCGTGTATGGCCCGGCAATAGAGCTGGACCTTGCCGGAAAGACGGGGCGCGTGCGTGGGAGTGACGTCTCGCGGCTCCGGCCTGTCACGGAGCCACTTACCCGGAAGCAAGATCCGAGGGAAGAGGTCTGCTCCCTCAGAGGGGGGACCAAGCAGCCCAGTCGGATCTTCGTTTCAAGGTGAGTATTTCATAATGAGCTAGTATGCGTACTAGCTCATTATGATACTGTCTTGCAGGTTTTTATTTATTTCATTTTTTTTTTTTTTTTTTTTTTACTGGGTAGACAACTGCTTTAACCTCTTCAGCCCCGGAAGGATTTCCAGCTTTAGGACCGGAGCCCTTTTTGCGATTCGGCGCTGCGTCGCTTTAACTGAAAATTGCGCGGTCGTGCGACGTTGTACCCAAATGAAATTTGCGTCCTTTTTTTCCCACAAATAGAGCTTTCTTTTGGTGGTATTTGATCACCTCTGCGTCATTTCTGATCGCCGCTATAAAGAAAAGAAGAGTGACAATTTTGCAAAAAAAAAAAACAAATTTCTTACTTTTTGCTAAAATACAAATCCAAAAAAAAAATATAAAAAAAAACATTTTTTTTCACCGTTTTTAGCCAATTTATATTCTTCCTCATATTTGCGATAAAAAAAATCGCAATCGGCGTTTATTGATTGGTTTGCGCAAAAGTGGTCACGTTTACGGATGATGAGAATTCATTTTCGGGGTTTTTATTTTTTACTAGTAATGGCGGCAATCTGCGATTTTTAGCGGTACTGCGATATTTCAGCGGACATGTCAGAACATTTTGACACTTTTTTGGGACCATTAGCATTTATACAGTGATCAGTGCTATAAAAATGCACTGATTACTGTGTAAATGTCATTGGCAGTGAAGGGGTTAACCTGCAGGGGAGCGTCATGGCGATTTTTAGCGTCTAACGGCGGTAATGATCATTTTTTATTTTTGGGGCTTTTACTTAAGAGTAGTAGGCATTTGCACTGGTGAAAACGCGTTTGGTTAGTTATTTGCGGCTAACGCTAAAAAAAATAGCGTTTATACTCCTTCTTATATTTAACCGATTTTTGCCACTTTTTTTTA